>JAADVD010000124.1:0-73987 GCA_023334535.1 Pythium vanterpoolii | reverse complement strand
TATCGGACCGACAGGGTAGAAGGAATAATACGCGGGACGTCGCAGAGGCGGATCACTTGTTGGCCATGCGTTTTGTGCTTGTCACTTGTGCGAAAAGCTACGGCGGCTCTGGATTGGTCGAATGCTTGCGGGAATATCAACGGTGCTATATTCAAGTAGACAACAGTACTACGGACTGTCAGGTACTGATACTAGTTAACATATCGATCGGAATGCAGAGGTAGTATTGGAAGTACCCGAATAGAAGCCTCCTGGTTACTGGATGCGTGGACAAAGTGGTAACCATGATCAGACCCTCCGCAAATGGAGGTCTTTCAAAGCGCTCCTCGTAAATCTCTGTCCTTCACCATCCACCTAGTTGGTTTTCTTGGTGGCGCGCTTCTTCTTGCCCGACTGCGTGACCACAAAGTCCATGTAGATCCCAAAGCCCATCTGGATCACCACGGCCAGAGGGAACAGCAAGACCTCCAACGGAGTGTTCATGCGCGGCGACACACCATTCGAAATGAGCCGCAGCACAAACAGCAGCGGATCGTTGGTGATCGCAAACTGACCATCGCGCAGACCGCAGATCAAACTGTCAGCCACAGCATCGGGTTTCTCGGGCGTGCTGCTGCCTTCAATTTCCAGTGTCTCGGCCGGCTTGGAGCGGTTCTCCTCGGCAAAGCCGGGCGAGTCAATGTTGCCAGGATAGTACACGGCCGTGGTCATGTTGTAGAGCTTGAGTTCGTTGCGCAGGGCTTCGGCGAGGCCACGCAGTGCGTACTTGGAGCTGGCGTACTGTGTGTACCCAATGAACGAGAGCATTGAGCAACCCGAAGCAATGATGATAACCTGCCCACGGTTGTCGGCATCGATCATGGCCGGTAGGGCAGCCTTGACAGCGTGGACCACACCGAAGTAGTTCAGATCCATCATCTTGCGGAAAAGCGACATGTCTTGGTCGACCAGAATGCCCGGCGACGCCAGCCCGGCGCAGCAAAAGAGCTTGTCTGTCGGCCGCTTGTGGAACGCGTTGGCGTTGGCGATCGCGCTTTTGACCGAGTCAAAGTTGGTGACGTCGGTCGACTGCACAAAGACTTCGCCTTTGCTCGCTGCGGCTTCGATTTCGCGCTTGGCAGCGTCGAGCTTTTCCTGCGACCGCGCAATGATCGAGACCTAAATAGTGTGGACGAGCAGCTACGAATGAGCTTTTGGGGATACGCGACAAGAGAAGGATGCGAGTTACCTTGGCGCCTTGCTTGGCGAGCTTGGTCGCGAGCGAGAGACCGAGGCCGGACGAGCCGCCGGTGATGAAGACGTGCTTGTCCTTGACGTCAAAGCCCGGGGCACGGAGCTTTGTCCAGACAAACGACTGCAACAATACCAGAGAACCAATGAGCGCCGTCTCCTTCAAAACGACCCTCACTTGCGCAAACGCACCAGCACGATGAGCCCGCCGTAGACGGCCGGCCAGAACCACCACTCGCGCGCCATTATATTGCCGCGTTTTATCCCGTCCGTTGGTCGTGGAGGGAACGTTAGGATGTGAGGACTTGTGGAGTCGAAAAGCTGGTCTGGTCCACATTCGAGCCATCGAATCGAACTGTCCGTATATGAGGTGTCATTAAAATGAGGTCCGGATCAGATAGTGGCTGCTGATAGTGATGTGTCACGCTGTTCATGCGCCATGAAGGGTGCCTGTTCTCATGGTCCTGGAGAAAGCAGGCCGGCAGCACTCTAGACACCTCGTATGGAACTCTAGGTGTTGGTCAGTGGTTTCTGTAGCCACCACGAGAAGCCACGAACCAACACGCGGCATTGCGGCCGTAATGACGCATTACAGTGGAACTGTTTCGGTGCAGCCCGGCGGAGCTCTTTGAGCAATGATGGATGTGAGCATCTCAATTCACAGAGCTTGCTGTTGGATGTATGTAAATGTATATTTCACTACCAATACTTATCAAAAACACCAGGCGCACAGACCGTCGCCGTCGGGTTGGGTTCCTAACGAGGCTGCACACCGTTTCTCTCTCTCTCTACTTCTCTCTCTCACGTGGGCTTCCGGTGGCAGACGGGAGGTGGGGGAACCGACGACAAACAGGCGCGCAGGCTCGCAGGTTGATATATGCACACAACACAAGGAGGGCTTACAGGTCGATGGACGTCACGTTCTTCTTGAATGCGTTGTTCGACGGTGCGCGGGTCACTGGCGGGGCCGGAGCTGCCGCGGCCGATGGCTTTGGCGCCGACGGCGGAGGGGACGGTGGCTTGGGTACCGACGCCTTAGCTTGCGAGGTGGTCTGCTTGGGTGGCGAGGTGGCCGGCTTGGGTGGCGAGGTGGCCGGCTTGGGTGGCGAGGCCGACGGCGAAGGCGATGGCGGCGACAGTTTCGGCGCCGATGCAGTCCGCATCGACGGCTGGCGCGAAGCCCCTGGGCGAACCGCACGGGGCGTGGTGCTTGGGTGCGGCGAGTTCGCGCTACCCGAGCTTTCGTCGTTTGAGCGCGCGATCATGCTGTTCTCCGACTCGGCGCGCGTGACACCCTTGCCCGCCGCGCTCACGGCCTTGGCCTCCTCGTCGTCAATGAAGCGAATCGAGTTGAGGACGTACTCCTTGTCGCTCTTCATCTTCTGGAGCGCCTCCGAGACCTTTTTCTCTTCGTCGCTGGCCTGTTCCGTCATGGACGCCGAGGTCTTGAGCACGGTCGAGTCAATGTCCGAGATGTTCTTCTTCAACGTGATCAGGTCGGCGATCCACTGCTCCGACGGGTGGAGCGTGCTCGACTCGCTGGACTTGCCGTCCTTTCCGTCCGCTGAACGACCCGAGGTCGACTGAGAGCGCGAGAGCTTCTTCTGCACATCCTTGAGCGCCGGAATACGCGCGAGCGTATCCTTTTCCCAGTCAATCTCGTTGCCCTTGACCTTGACTGACTCAACCTGCTTGCGGTCCTTTCGGCTCGCCTCAAGCCACTTCTCCATCTTCTTGATGTCGCGGTCGAGACCGACGCGCAGCCAGTCAAAGACCTCGCGCACTTCCTTGAGATCCGAGTCGATCTTAAACTTCTTGACAAACTCGGCACATGCCTTGCGGTCGTAGTAGTTGCGCGTCTTGAGCAGACGCTTGGCGGCGTCCATCTCAGCATCGCGCGGCGCCACAGGACGCTCACGCTCGTTGCGGCGGCTCTTGATCTTGTCAAGCTCAATCGGGTACTTGGTGTGCTCTGCCTGCATCTGCTTGTAGCTGTCGATCAACGAGCGCGCGCGCTGCTCGATAAGGTCGCTCTCGGAGCGACGCACCTGGCTCTCCTTGGCCAGCGACGCCTTCTCCGTGTTGCACAACGCGTTTTCTTCGCTCTCCATGCGCTGCATGAAGGCATTGATCGACTCGACTTCGCCTTCGAGCTGCGTCGACGCGTGCTGCAAGCTCTCTTCTTCCTCGAGCAAGCGGTTCGCGAGCATCTCAAACGCCTCGCCAAGCTGCTGCAGCAGACTGCGGATCTGCGAGGTCATCATCATGTCCTCGTCCTTCTCCTGGGCGTTCTGGAGACTGTACACATCCTCGATAATCGCCCAGATTGAGCGCTTCTGCTCCTTGTCCTCGGCGAAACGACGGCTCGAGCTGAGCTCATTCAAGACACCCGTCATGTCGACTTCGTCGTCCTTCTGAAGACGCGAGGCTTCCTTGAGGTCCTCGACACGCTCGATCTTGCCGTTGTCGAGCACCTTCATGTCCTTCTTCACCATGTCCTGCGAGAAGCTCGTCACGTACTGGAACCAGTTCTCCGACGATTTGAGCATCTCGACCTTGTGCTCACCGTTAAGGATACGCTGCTTCTGACGCATGATGCGCTCTTCCTGCTCGATCACACGGTGCGTGAAGTGCTGCACCAGCTTCTGCAGATCAGCGGCACGGACCGCCTGGTTGACAAGGCGATCCGCTTCCTTCTTCTTACGCTTGGAGTGTTCATGGAGCGCGTCGAGGACCCAGTTGCCGGCCTGGTTCATGAGGTCGGTGATGAGCGCCTTCTTCTCCTCGCGCTTGGCCTCTTCGTCAGCCAAGAGCTTGAGCTCCGACTCTACAAGGGCTGTGAACTCGGTAATGAGCGCCTCCTCTTTCGCGGCGTTCTCAATCTCTTCGTCGAGCTTCGCGATGTGTTCTTCCATGCGCTTCAGGAGCGACGTGCACAGTTCGTTCTCCGCTTCAAGCTGCGCCTTTTGGTCGTCAAGCTGCTTCTGGAAGGCGGCACGACGACTACGAACGTCGTTCATGAACTCGTCGCGCTCGTCGACTTCGGCGTCACCGCCCTCATGCGGCGTGCGCTTATTGCTGTCCATAACCTCTTGGAACTCCTGGGCACGAACCTTCATGTCGGCCTGGAGTCGGGCAATGTATTCGGGCGTGAGCATGCGAGCGTTGCGCGATTCGTCGAGCGCGTTCTTGCAATCTTCTTTGTGCTCATCAAACAATGTGCAGTCCACCTTGCGCTCATCCGTCAGCGCCGCACGTTTAAACAGAAGCATGCGCTGCGACTTGGTCTGACGCGCGAGCTGGTCGCTGAAAATGTCGTTGCGCTTCTTACCGCGACCAATGCGCGCGCCGTGCTCATCGAGACGGTCCTTGGTGATCTGGCTACGTTCGGCCTGGATCACCCGCCACTCCTTCTCAAACTCTTCGTCCAAAGCCTTGTGACGGGTGCGGCGCTGCGCGATGCAGCGGAACCGCGACGAGATCTCCGTCTTAAGACCGAGCAGATCAGCTTCAATCGCCTTCACCTTCTTGGCACGCGCTTCAGCCGCGAGACGCACGAACTCGTGCTCCTGTTCGTACCGCTTGTCTTCGTCCGCACACATCTCATCTTCACGCTTCATGTTAGCGCGGTCGTTGGTCCAGTGCTCGCGCTCCTTGGCCAACTTCATCCACTCATCATCAACCAGGTTGCCTTCTTCCTCGAGAAGCGAGGGTTCTTTCTCCTGGAGCTTCAAAAACTGAGCGTGCAGGTCCGTGAGATCGCGTGGCACCTCGTCGGCCGTGTGCGTGTGGAAGATACCGTACGACTTGACGATCCACTCATTCGCGATATCCTTGGAGATCGGCGGGTTATGCGCCTCGGACCAGTTGGCACGGTGGCGACTCCACTCGGCCATGTCACGGTTCCACTGCGTCGTATCGGCCTGGAACGAATCCTTGGACTTGGTGAACTCGACCTTCTCCTTCAGACGGGTCTCTTCCTCGGTGTTGCGCACCGATTCGTCGCGGATAGTGTCGAAGAAGAGAATGTGCGTCGTACCGACCTGCTTGTCCAAACGATCCTTCTCACGTGCAGAGCGTTCGGTCTGGCTCTCGCGACGTGCCTCAAGCGCCTTGAACCGCGTCGTCGCCTGTTCACGACGCACGTTCTGGGCCGATTCACGCTTTTGCTGGTTGGCAGCACGGTTCTTTTGCTCGCCCATGCGCTGCGAGTGCGCCTTTTGGCGACCATCCAGCTCCTCTACCTTACCGCGCATCTGCGCCTTCTCCAACTCGAGACGAAGCGCCACGACAATGTTCTGGTACTTGTCCGTGGTGTACATTGCTTTCTTGGGTCCGCCGCGTTTGAACTTGGCAAACTCATCTCCCGGCAGCGCCAAGAACGCCTTGATGCAGTCCAGATCACGGAGCAACGGGTGAATCATGCAGCCGTAGACAAACGTCTGCAGCGCCGGCGCACGCGACTGGCGCGGAGCACGCTTGTCGGGGAAGTTGGGCAGCGCCTTGAGGTTGGTGTACTCGCCAAGCGCCGTGAACAGCCACTCAAAGTCGGTGAATGTGCGGTCCATTTTAATCGCGTACTCGTTGGCGATCTCGCGGTCGCTCTCAGTGATTGTGGCGCTGGCCTTCTTGGCAGCTTCCGTGTTCGGCTGACAGTAAGTCTTGACCTCAAAGAGCTCTTCGTCGTTGCCAATCGCCTTGACTTCCAAGTTGATGTCTAGCTTGGACAAGTACTCGAAGCCTGGTGGCGGCTTGGCAAAGGGCTCCATGACGAGCGGCACGAACTTGGGCGGGCTGTCGATACAGGTCGTACAGTGCCGCACAGGTAACATACACCCGAGCTCGGGGATTGGTTTCTGGCCTTCGGAACACGTGTTACATACACTGCGCGTACAGCGCCGGCAGTGGTGCTGCCGACGACCGAGTTTGAACGGCCGGAAGCAGACTTGACACTCGGTTTGGTCACTCCGAGCCGTCTCGACTGCAAACGAATCGTTGCGCGTGACGTCCGAGTCTCGTACTTCCGAGTCGTGGCGCAGCCGCGACGCTGGATCTTGCAGCGTACGGAAGGCGTCAGTGATCTTTTCGAGCTGCTCGATGTCGTCTTGGGATGACGGATCCATCGTACGCGCCATGGCGTTGTAGTGGCGCGTGATCTCCTCTGGGGACGCGTCCTTGCTCACGCCGAGCAGATCGTAATGGCTCTCCTTGCCGGCTGACGACTTCTTGTGGCCACCGCGACGCTGGGCGAATACATCGGCGGGCGACGTAATCGCCTTCAACTGCAGCGCCGTCACACAACCGCGGCAGCAGCGCTGCGCCGCCGTGTAACCGAACGACGCCGGGATCATCATCTTATTCTTGACACACTGGCTACAGAACAGCAGACCGCAGACACGACAATGGTGGCGACGCTTGCCAAAGCCGAACGGCACTTTGCAGTCCATGCAGTCGTTCGAGAAGTTGTCTGGCACCCAGAGCTTCTCCAGCCCAGCGACTTCGGCAGGCGGCGCATCAAGCGAGCTGCGGCCACCGTCATCGTGCAGGCTGCCACGATTCTGCGAGCGCGAGGCGGGGCGCGTCGACGGGTTCGGCGTTGAAGGCGGTCGCGAAGACGGTGTCGGCGTCGAGCGCGGCGCCTGGTTGGGCGTCGCCGGCGCGCCGTTGCGCGATGACGTCGAGGACGACACGGACGGAGCCGAGGATGGGGGATTCGGCACAGCCGTACGCGACGACGGCGCCGGGTTTGGGGTCGCCGAGGAGCTGGGCGGCGCCGCTGTACGCGGACGCGAGACCTGCTGCTCGGGCTTCGGCGTCGCGCTGCCGTTGGGCTGACGCGACACGGTCTTGACTGGCGGCGCCGCTGGCTTGGCGGTCTTGTCGTCGGGTTTTCTGGCCTTGGGGGCTTCCGACGGAGGGGCCATGGGAGTCGCAGACGGAGCCTTGGTGGCCGCAGGGGCCTTGACCGGCGCAGGGGCCTTGACCGGCGCAGGGGTCGGCGTCTTGGCGTCCGTCGGCGTCGGCGCAGGTGCGGGCGCGGCCTTGGACTTGGCCGGCTGCTGCGCGAGCGACACGGCGACTTTGGTGCCGCAGTAGATGCAGAACGCGTCTGACTCGGAGATCTCGCGCCCGCACTTAACGCACCCAAGCGCATTGTTGGCGGCGGCCGACGCAGCGGCCGTGGCGGCAGACTTGTCGGTCACAGGCGCCATGGCAATCGAGCGAGAGCGAGAGGGGGGAGGTAGAGAGACGGAAGCCTACGGCCTGGGCGTTCCTCTGTCTGTTGCTTTGTGGGCTCACTCTTCCTGGCACGAAGAGGAGGGAAGCAAGTGTGGGCAGAGGGCCACGCGGACTGCGATAGCAGGGAGACTGGACCGAAGCGAGGCGAGGGGGAGAGAGAGGATGGATAGAGGATGAGCGTCCGCTTGTGTTTTGGTTGTGGCGGGATGGATGGGCTCACATAATGACCAAGTGGGGAGGGGAGTGGAGCGGAGCGGACGGGGACCAAAGAAACAACTGCACTGCTGTCTGCACGTTCCACGTCAAAGAGTGCACGTACGAGCGGACGACACGCCTGGCGATTGCCACAAACAGACGGTGAAGCCAAACAGCACCTCGGCTGGTGGAGAGAGCAGAAGTCGCTGATCAACCAAAGACAAATCCCTAGTCGCTCTGAAGTGCCCATGGATCGACGCACGGCGGGTAGGGTTTATTGTGTTACGTATCCGTTCTCTTTAATGATCATATTTAAAGGTATTTTGTAATTCGGCATTCCACAGGTGAGTGAAGGAGGTCCGTCGAAAACCATTTGTTGAAGGTGGTGCATCGAAGTGTACCCTGCGGAATCATTGAATAGGTTTTTGGAGGAGTGTTGCCTTAGCCCGCAGTTGGTAGATCAACGTCACGAGGTTTTTTGGCCTCGGTGACGTCGAAACGGTTAGCAACATGTTGATTCACCCACGCACGCATGTGTGAGTTGTGCACCAAAAGACTCTTGCCTGCATCGCCGCTGATGGAGTACATAGGAGGTCGCTCGGCGAATCGTTGTGGTACAGGCGCACGTGTCGATGTCTCTTCAGCGTGGACTGGTCGCGAATATCGTTAATTGTGGGGATCAACGATGTTCGCGACAATTCAGTCCAGGAAGCGAACGGAGCCCGACCGAGCAAAGCTTCAGCAAGCAAACAGGCGAGTTTCAACTCGCTGGCCTTTCTGCCTACTGAACTGTTCACGATGGACACTGTCTGCGTTTGGACTCCAAATAGGAGCAACCAGCCTGAGATCAGGTGACCAAAGAGGAAGTGCTCACTCGCCGTCGTAGTCGTGCGTACAACAAAATTGCGTACGGACAAGCACCATTCGCCACTATCTCTATGGCAACCGGAGTCAAATTGCGTTGTGGAGTGTCATGGTCATAGATGTCGCCTGCCCTCCAATCCAGCCGGTTTGTGGTGGACGACGACCACACAATAGGGGAAGGGGAGGCGGACGAGTGGCGGACTGTTGCACCAGCTGTGGCGTGTATCACCTCTCAAACTGCATAAGATCGGTTTCAAAGAACATGGGTTCACTTTGCGCGGCGCATGTGAAACACAAGTTTGTTTCCACGCGCGATGCCTCCGCCTCTTCTTCCTCCGCTTTCTTCTCTCGCTTGTTCTGTTCGCAACTGAAGATGTGCAGGGCTCTTCGGAACCTTCATTAGAATCGCGTGTCCTGTGCTGACTCTCCGCAACGGGCCGAGTAGTCAGCACAAGAACTGTCGCCGATCGGTCCATGGCGCCTCATATTCTCGGTCTCGGTGGTACGGACACAGACCTCGCGTGTATTACTCTCTCAATGCATTCGTGGGCTCGGGTGTGCGCAGCGATGCCTCGCGCGTGGTTGTCTTTCGTGGCGCACGATTGTGATCCGACGGCGAAAGCGGCGGCACTGGCACTGGCCGTGGTGACGGCCGCGACGGTTTGATCTGCAGTCAGTCAGTCAGTGCGGGGTTAGAATCACTCGTCGGTGTGGGAAGGCAACACCTCCACGTAACGCACCAATACGCCTTTCGTTTTGACATTGTGGGAGACTTTCGTGAACGACGACGACGGGTCGCCGTAGGACCCAGGCCCCGGCGGGACGTCGCCTGTCCGCATGAGCACGGTCTCGACGCCGTCCATTTTGCGGACGTTCCCGGCGAGCCAACTGCTGCGACTACTGAGATTCGCATGCGGATTCCGGATGCCATCTTTTGGGCTGCCCGGCGGTGGCTCCCGTCGCGTAGCTCTCGGTGAGGGCGCCAGCCGCCCGCCGGGACAGTCAGGGTTGTAGGCAGCGTAGATGGGACCAGGCGAGAACTCACCCATGTTTTCTCGTGTGTGTTTCGATGAGACAAACTGGACGCGGCGACTGCCACCATTCAACATCCCAGAACTAATGGTCTTGACTCGTTCATCCTTGCGAAGCCCAAACCGATGCTCGTTCCCAAAAGCTGCGCCAGTGGCATTGTTTGTTCTCGTCGCGTCGTCGGTTGTGTGTGCATCCAGCTCTGTGCGAGGTGTCGCAGTCGGTGAGCTGGGCAGAATCAACATGCCGTTGTGGTTAATGACCGAGAGCCACGACTCGCGGTTGCCTCGTCGCGGACTGTCGACATTTGGTAACCGTGTCCTGGACTCGGGTGACGGCTGGGCGAACGAGTACCCTGGCGCCGCGGTCTTGCCGCCGTTCGCCGTGAGCGAGCCCACATTGTACTTCGGCCCAGGGCTGTCAGCGGCCATCAGTTCTCGCTCGTGACCTCGGTCCGTCACGTTGACTAGCGTAACATCAAATATTACGTTGTCAGTGTGATGCCGACCGCGTCCGTTCGCTACTCTACTACTTCGGCACCTTTCTGCGACAGAAAGCGACTGGATTTCGGAAACGACACCTTTGGCGCCTGCACTTTCGTGGCCTCAACGCTGGTGTTGTAGTGCCCTGGAGCGAGGTGGCTTTCCACTGCACGATCACAAATCCACCGTCATTCAGTCCGGCGACGACTTTTTCCTCTTAGTAGGAAGACAACCAAAGCGACAAACCTTTGGCGACCAAGGGCATGTGTGGCGAGTTCGCGCCTAAACAGCCATTTAGATTAGACCCTTACATTGCATAGTGGCCAATGCTTGATCGCGCATACCGCCAATCCAGCTCTCGCGCTTGCCCCATTTCCGGCTCTCGTCCACCGGGTGGCTGTCGCGCTTCATGACGACGGTGTTGCCTTTCGACTTGATCTCCACGCGGCCATAGACTGGTCCGGGTGACCGCACTGGGTCGTCCGGGAAGCGGCCGGAGCCGCCAAAGATCGACATGGAGATATGGTCGGTACAAGAGTTTTGCTCTGGTTCAAAGAGACCGCCCAGCAAAGACTGCGCGTCAAGGGAATAAAGGGAATCGCAGTAAACTGGAGGTGGCGATAGCATCCAAGTCACTCCCTGCCCGATTTGGACTGCACTTCAATGAGCGTAATGTTGCGCGAACGAAAGGTAACGTGTGGCAACCTTCACGCAACAATCGACAGCTTATGTTGCTTCAACATAAACGCACCATACCGACAACTTGGAAACGAGCCAACCAAATCGAACGGCTAAGCAGGAAGTAATGGCAGCGACAATGGTGTCGACGCGACTGCGCTCGCTTGTGCGCACCGCCCGTGCTCCACGAATGAGCCGCACAGCTGTGACGCATCGCTGCGTCGCTACCGCTGCGTCGTCAGCGGGTCCAAGCAACAATAACGGCGCTGACAAGAAGCCCGATGCAAAAGAGACAAAGGAATCGAAAGATCCGTCGAGCGTGCTGTCCAAGCCCATTAAGAACTTGCGCGACATGATGGACGCCCTGGACATTCTGGTCGAAGAAGCCGAGAAAAAAGTTGAGAAGAAATACCGACCCAATATTATCGCCGAGTTCAAGCAGCTCAATGACACGGACGGCAAAGTGGTCGTCGGTGCTGAGCAGCTGTTGGCCGTTGACACGGCGCGCAAAGTGCCACCGCTGCAGGTCAAATCACTGGCCGGTACCGCGGCCGACATGGCGCAGCTCGTGGCCAAGCAGGACGCGACGCTCGTCCTCACGTCGTTCAAGAACTTTGGGCTCGACATGCTGCCGGCGTGGCGCACGCCGTTCCTCATGGAGTTTGCGAAAACCAAAGGTGTGCAGGTCGTGACGCTCAATATTATTGAGGACTGGTACATGAAGCTCGTGTCGGGATCCATTATTAATGGACTCAAAGACAAGACGCCGGTGCATCTCCAGGCCTCGACCTATGCGCACTTCGGGCGGTGCGACGACTTTCGCACGGCGCTCGATCTCTACAATAGCTTTGTTGGGTATGCCCACTTGGTCGACAATCGAGGCCGCGTTCGATGGATGTACGTTCTCACAAGATGCAATGCTTGTATGTGATGAGAGAGAGACTGACTAGGAGTTTGTTTGGATCTTTACACAGTGCGGGTGGCCCCGCGACGCCCGCGGAGCTCACGCGACTGTACAAGGTGACACAGGAGCTGCTCACCCAACAGAAACAGAGCCAACAGCGACGACGATAAAGCGAGATAGCAAGAGCCAGAGAGCGTTAGAAGGCGGACGCAGTGTCGATTCAGATTTAAATAGAAGCGATCGATTCTAGCGACCGCATGGGCCAGATCACGACGGACCGGTCGTCACGGGTGTCACGATCGCACCACTGCGCAAAGGAGCGTGGCCAGCAGCCGCGTCGGGTGCAATCTCGACATTCACGACCGCCAAGTCAAAGTTGTTCTTGCACATGGGACACGTCTGTTGGCATTGATATGACATGTTAAGAGATGCCGCCGTAAGAGTACCCAGACACAGTCAGGACAGCAGCGTACCGTGTTGCGGCCGAGCCACTCGTCAATGCACGCAACGTGGAAGAGGTGCTTGCACGGCAAATTGCGGACCTCTTCGTCTTCCTCAAACTCAATCTGTCCATGCACAGACCCTTTGAGACTCTGTAGATCGCACCACTAGACACCAGCGAGTAGAACGTAGAACGTACCAGACAAATGGGGCAAATGTCTTCGTTGTTGGCGGCCTGGTCGTCGGCTGGCGACTGCGACGTTGGCGTCAGCGTTGACATTGGCGTCGGTGTTGGCGAGAGGCTCGGAGCTGACGGCGTTGGTTTCTTGTACTTGATCACCTCCATTTGATCAAGCCGTTCTTTTGTCAACCCCCGCGCCGTCGAGACGCCACGCATCCGCGCGAGTTCCAACTGTACATCCCATACAAAACCCAAGTCAGTTTAGCTGTCTCCTCAATCCACTCGTCTCCTCAACGTACGTTGCGACGGTCAATACGGCGCCAGCGGATAATGAGCACTAGCAAGACCACAACAATCGACACGACAAAGCCTGCGAGCACGTAGACAAGTGTCGCCATGTTCACGGGTAACGCGGCCGCGGCGTCGGGCTTTAGGACGGCACTCGTGAGGTTAAACTGCCACAGATCGCCGCGCTGCGTCTGGTAGCTGCCGCCGTACACGACCATGGTGTCGCGCCACAGAACGGCGCGGTGGTTGTACCGCAGCGGCGGCACGGCGTCGTCTGGTGCAAACACAGCGTGGTAATACTGGACGCGCGCGGGCGATGGAGAAGCCTTGTCCTTGGACGCACTGGGCAAGAGGTACCCCCCGACAACGTCATCAAACACGTACCCGCTCGCGCCTTGCTTGGGGCGAAAGTAGCCGCCAAAGAACCAGAGCTTGGGCGTCGCGCCGCCCGTTGCAATCACCGATGTGTACGCGCGCTGCAACGGCAGCGAGGTCTCGAGCAGTCGCCACGTGCGGGTCGTGAGCGAAAAGACCCACGCGTCGCCCAGCAGAGACCACGACGGAAGCTCGAGTCGGCGGCCGCTGAACACGAGCAACAAGGTCTCACCTTCGTCGGTCGTAAACTTGGTGAGGCTATGGGAGAATCGCGGCGGCGGCACGACGCCGTCCGACGGTTCAATCCAAGCCCACGTGCACGTGTTGAGATCGTATTGCCAGAGATCTCCAAAGTCTGTGGGCGACGCGTCGACGGCGTCGTCGTAGGCAATGCCGCCAAACACGTACAGCTGGCCGTCGTGAGCAATTGCCCCCGCCTCGGAGCGTGCCGCCGGTCCCGCAGTTGTATTCGCGACGGCGTCTTGGCGCCACGTCTCTGCGCCGTCAGGCGACAGCGTGAGCCGCCACACGTCACTAAACTGCGTGACGACCATATCGTTCGATGCCGCCGCTGTCGTGTGCGTGCCCTTGGTCTTTTGGGCAATCGAGAGCCCGCCAAACACGACCATCTCCGCGACCGTGGCGTTCGTGTGGAGTGCAGTCGCGTGGTGGAAGCGGTGCGACGGCGAGGTGCCGGTCGCGTCGACCTGAACCCACTTGTCATTCAGCAAATCGTACCGCCAAGTGTCGTCAAACTCGTGGTCTTCTTCGGTGGCCGTGTTGCCGATGCCGCCATAGACGTAGAGCGAGTCGTGGAACGCTACGAGCGAGTGGGCCGCGCGCTTGGGCGGCTGCGGCTGGTCACTGACCGACGACGCGAACCGCGAGCTGGGGGGCACGTATTCCCAGAGCTGCTTCCACTGGGCAGCCACGCGTGGTGGTGCCATGCCCAAAAGCAGCAGGCCGAGCAAGAGCGTTGGCACTAACGACCGCGAGCAGTAGCAGAAGCGGAAGCGAACGCCGGTCATTGTGGGCAGGGAGTGACTCGGACGCACGGTGCCGCGGATGGAGTGCGGCTCGAGGAGGCGAGACCGACGATGATCCAGATCTCTCACTGTCAATCATTGCTGGTGGTGGCCGTGAAGAAGGAAGTCGCCTCGCCGAGGGATAAATAGAGAACGAGCTAGGTCTGGCTATGTACCTAGGGTTTCGCTCATTGAAGTTCTTGAGTACGATGGCCTTTGTGTTGAGGTATTTTCCGCTGAGAGAAGAGGTAGGGAAAGGTATCTTTCAGTCTTGTCGTGAAGGACTCTATATTTATACTACCAATCCGATCGAGTCAGGAGGTACGTGGGCATGTCCATCAATCATAAAGGCAGGGCTTCTAGAATACAATATCAAATACACTGAGAATGCCAAAAGGACAATAATCCGTAGGGAAATACAGCGTCCGTCAATAATCCATATTGCAAGTTTTGCGACGGGCTATGCGGCATGAACACAAACCTGCAACCCGAAAAAGCCGTTCACAAACAGTGCTGGTCGGGGAGGTCATGCGCATTCGTGACCTTGACCACTGCCGACTCGAATTGCGGAAAGTGTACAACCCTGGCGCCTGCTTGGAGATGAGTACCCATCGACGGATACATCTCCAAGCAGGCGCCAAACAGCAAGCGGACATCGGCAAGCGTGCGCTTGTCCGCCTGCAATTCACAGGGCTGGCAAAATCGTGGCCGTCAGAAACAGAAAATGATTTTTGGCTAGATATAGCATTATATTTTTCCCGGTTTTGGTCAAAATTAATTCAGTATCCGATATTCCCTTGGCCCACCTGCAGTGGGTTGAGCGGTGCTGACGCGACCGCAGCGATGGCAATGTCTGGTTGCGACGGCTTCCTGGGCGATGGTGACACCGATCCCGGTCGTAACAGTGGCAATTGCCCACTCTGGACGCGAAACGGATGGTTCGCAAGCAGTGACGGGTGGTCTTCGGCCACGCCGTTCGCCGCAGGGCCTTTCAAGGACATCCGACGGGACGACGCCGTCGGAACGTCGACATCCGGAGTTTCGGCTCGAGACGGTGACGTGATCTCTAGTGGCTCTTGGCCGCCTGGCGTCGTCACCACATCGCGCAGGTGTTGAAGATGCGCTTCTACGTGACTCACACACTAGGTACAACCATCACGTCAGGTGAGACTGTGTAAAGTGTTGAGAAAGAGAGAGGGAGACGTGTCGCACCGCTTGCAGTCGCGTGCGCGCTTTTGTTTGTTCGTCTGTAAGTGGTGGATACACCCAGTCACCGAGCTCGTGGCGGTGCTGGAGACTTGTGAGGAGCGCTTCGGTACTGAGGCTCGACCGTGCAAGGAGCGACGCCCACTGTCAGGTAGATCCACGCTTTCATGAGCGTTTGTTCGCACGACAGCAGCCGACTGAGGCCTACGTACATTGAGTTCCACGGTCGCCAGGTGCTTGAGCTCGACGTCGCCAAACACACTGTGACTCGTCCACGGCGAGGTGTCCTCCTGCAAATACAATACAATCGATTGCATCAGGCGTGGTAATGTCCACGATGGTAGTCGATGGAGTTATGTACCTCGTCGAGGGCGAGGACACTTGGCGCGCGGTGAACGCTCATGGCTGTGTGGATCGCCGTCACGTGGGCTTCCAATTCCGTGGTCGCATCGACCGGTGGAGTCGGGTCGGACGTGAGCTTGGCAAGCACCTCCTCGGTGACGGCATTCGCTGGCCCTATTCGCACGGCGAGACACGCCAGCAGCCGTAGACAGCTCTTTCGGATCTCAATCGTCGCTAGGAGAAAACACGGTCAGTACCGTCGCAGATAGAATTCCACTTCCTCAGGAAAACGTACTCTTGGTGCAGCCGCGGCCGTTCTGGTGGGCGTGCACGGTCTTAGGTGAGAGCATTCGCTCGAGCAGCCGCAGCAGTTTGTGGACGCCGACCACAAAATACAAAATATCCATTTTCCACTGGACCATGCGCGCGCGCGACACGATCAGCGAATCATACAGCGACGCCACGCACGCCACGAGATCCACGACCAGCCAGGACGCCATTTCGTGCACTTTCTCATGGACAGAAAGCGCGCGTTCGTACTGGACAAGCAGCCGCAACACCCCGCCGTCAAACAAGGTCTGCATCCGGAAGAGCACAAACTGGATGGCGTACGTACACCGCGAATGGCCAAACCACGGTTTACTGGAGGTCCAGTCCTGGGCACACACCCCTGGCAAAGTGTGGCTTGTCAACTCGTGGAAACACATGCGCTGGAGGTACTGCCGCTGGAGCCGGAGCATCGTGAGGACAAGGGCCTCCATGCGCTGGAAGCTGCGGTCGACCCACTCCGCGTGGATCGTGTTGACGTGGTCGCGGTGGTTGCGGCGCTGCTTGGCCACCGTGTCGAGCTCGTACCGCACAATGTGCCACGTATAGAGGAACCGACACGCACTTGCGTACTCGGTCAGGACTACCTCGATGGCACAAGTCGCGTCCTGTTCGAGCCGCAATTGGAGCTGCTTGGTCAAGCGCGTGAGCTTTTCCTGAAGCACTTGGGCGAACGCGCGGCCGAGCGCAATGTTGTTGTTCTGGATGCAGGCGCCAACGATCTCCTTCTCTTCGAGCAAGTGGTGCGCGAGCTTCTCAAACGGCGAGGCCGCGTTGGCGCCGAACGAGCCGACGGCGTTGACGCGCAGCGGCGGGTCGGGCAGCACGAGCTGGTAGTGGTACACGCCCTTGTCATCAAAGAACGCGCTGTCGACTGACCGTCCCAGCAAATTTGCAGTGCTTTGTCCACTCAGGGAGAGCCGCCGCGGCGTTGGCGTGTACGGTGTTAGTGGAGAGCCAGCAGTTGATGGAGCACTGATCGAGCCCGTGCCGTTGGTAGCGAGTGCAGAGTGCTCCAGCGCCGCCACGAGATTCCGCACGGACGCCGACGCCAGCGTGAGCGACGACGATCGCTCGAGCGCCGTGTGGGTATGGGGATGGGGTTGTGTACCCGCTGGTCGCCATGACTGGAGCTCCTGGTTCAATACCGACCGGAAATACCGCGCATAGACGTGCTCGCCGCGACCGAACGATGGCTCGACGGCCTGCCACAGTGACTTGCCGACACGGTGCTCGAGGTCTTCATTCGGAAAGATCGAGCTGATCTCGATCACGAGCGACTGGAATACGTCAATCATGCCGTGCAGTTTCAGGCCCATATGTATCCGGAAATGCGGGTTCAGCGGCGCCATACAGAGCTTGAGGTCTTTGAACTGGAGCCACTCGTGGGTCGCGAGCAACTGCTGCCACGTACGCGTCTCGGGTACGTTTTCAATCGCTTTCTTCAGCTGCAGTTTCCACCGCTTGTTGTCTTCGACCTCCACGACGGTGACTTCGACCCAGAGCGAGTCTTTGCCGTTGTTGACAAGCAGCCGATGGCCCAGCCACTTGGCGAGGCCGCCATGGCGCGCGTGCCGCCGTAAGAAATCGTTAGCATTGTCAAACTGAAGCGGCACGTAGATCTGGCCATCGAGCGACGCGTTCACGCCGGCAATGCCGCGGCTGTCGTCGGTGTGGCTGGTTGTGACATCGCGGTCGGTCGCCGCGAGAATGGTTTTTTGCCACCATACACCGAGGTGGTTGAGGTCCGCCACAAGCACTCGCACAGGATGGCCGGGCGCCACCGACGGAAGCACCGCAGTGCTTGCGCGATTGTCAATGGCGGTGATGGCGTGGGGGAAAATGGGGATTTTGGAGCGGAATTTGCGACTCCTCACAAACAAATGGGCATGCGGTGCGTCGGTCGTGACGGGTGACGCCCCGAGGACCGCCATGTCTTGCTGCCACTGGTCGGACACGCGCAAGAGCTGGTCCATTTTGAGCTTAATGATGGAGAAGAGATACCGCGCATAGACATCACGGATGAGGCCCTCAAATTTCTCGGCGACCACCGCGGCGTCGGCCGCGAGGTCGTCGCCAAAGATTGTTGAGAGCGTGCCGTCGGCCGCGAAGAGACACACCGTGTTGACGTCTTTGCGGATCTGTTCCTTTATGAACTCCGCATTGCGCTTGAGCTGCTGGAGCAGCGTTTCCGAGTGGAGCTGGAGTGGATTGTAGGCCACGCGCACTTCGTCGTCGCGCTTCTCCATGTACGCCGTCCACTGGGCGTCGGGTGGGAGGAAGCGGACATAGTGGAGCACTATTGGGAGCGGCACATTGCGATGCCGCAGTTCGTCGAGAATCGCACGGCTGAGCTTGGCGCCCAAGTGGCGGAACATGGTCTGGATGCGGTTGAGGAGACCGTCGCTCGGTGAAGCGGTGTCTTCCACAATACTGGATTCCGAGACACTCGGTCGCCGCGACGGCGGCTCGGACCGCGCCGTCAGCGAGCCGTTGTGTACGTGGTCTGTTTCAATGTGACTTCGCCCTGTGTAGGATGTCCCAGCCCCTCTTGCTGCCCCGGCGTCCTCCGGGGACGTGGTAGACACGGGGGCCGCGTCACGTGGGGAGGCATGGATGGTGCGTCGCTTGCTGAGCTTGCGCTGTAGCTTGGGGCGGCCGTGGTGGTATGTGTCGTCGATGTCCCGCTCAATGGTTTCAAACGCATCGCGCGTGTCCAGGTAGAGCTTGGCAGCAGCCTGCAGCCGCAGGGTTGAGGGCGAAACCCCGCTGGCGTTGGGGAGGATGAGGTGGTGGATCTCCTCGAGCAGCTGAAGCACGACCATCTCATCATTTCCGACCGAAGACGGTCGGTTGAGATGCACGGGGATCGGCATGGTGCTGGTTAGTCTCACGGTCCGCGTCGCCTAATTCTTGGAGCAGTTGCGTTGGTTAGGCTTCGATACGGTTGGGCGTCAATCCGTTGCAGGTTAGACGTGACACTCTGGTGATCATTGGCGCCGTGGACGCGCAATTGATTGGAAACCACCCAGACGACGTGCAGATCGCGAAGCTGTTTAGACCCGGACAGCGATAGCGTTAGATGGTCGTGGACATTAACTGTGCGCGCAGCGTGGGGCATGGACCTTCGTACTAATACCGCACTTGAATGACACTTGAGTTTCCGTTAGGATAACGGCGTTATCTTGAGTCTAAAAATGGGCCCAAATCCTCAAGGGTCACACCTGTCGTCCGATTGAAATGCGCTGGAGAATCAAAATGCGGTGGAATCTGACTGAGATGGACCGTCAAAGATGACATGACTTCAATATAGTCCGACCACCTGGTGCCGCCAGCATACCACTCTTGGCCGAAAACATCCTCACGGCGTCGCGGATGCAGTTCCGAAAAGGAGATGATGCGAGGGCTAGTCGTCCAATTCAAACGCACGCCGAAGTCGACTGGGTGGCTCGTACTGATCGAACCCACGCAAACACGACGTCAGGCAACCGCGAGTAATGGCCGCAACGACCCCTGAGACGACCGCGTCCGCGGATGACTCGAGCCGGCTCAGCTGGCTTTAGACGCTGGACGTCTCCAAAATCTCCAAGAAAACGAACGAGACAACGCTCATAGCGAACGAACGCAACAACCCAGGCTGGCTCCGCCTCTTTATCTGGATTGAACACATCGAGAACTTGTAACGCAGGCTCGTGGAGACGAGGTGGTCCTGGCGTTCTCCAAAACACGTAGATCAGACACGCCTAAACGATCCTAACCGTCCACCGTGTGGACGTTGGGATGTGGTTTTCCGTGTCCGTCCACGCGGTGTGGCCACAACACATTTCTATTTGCCGCGCCGTCCACATCCACATCCACGGTACACCATACCGGAAACCCGCGGAAGCAACTCGCAACATGACAAAAAGCATCGCGGCCATGTCGAGACGCGCCACCATGGCACTCATCGTTGGGTTGCTGCTCATGGTTGCATCGACGGCCAACGTAGGTACGACGAAAGATCCCCGTATCTTCCAACTGGGAACGTTGGAGTTCTCACAAAGCGCATGGATTCACAGCCCCAAGAAAACCTACGCCACAGCCGACGAAGTCTTGGCGCGGCAATGGCAATGCGGACGGTATGACTTCACACAATGAGTTTCCGGCTGGCACGGTCCGACCGGCGGAAAGCAACGACAAAAACGCAGATGCAGACGATAGTGTCCACATTATCGGCGGGCCGGAGACAATTACCCCCGACTCAGAGGAACCGCACCCGACTAAATCTCCTTCTACAGAACCGACAGTGTCGCCGTCCACCGCCGCACCGAAAAACTCGACCGCGCCACCAGACGTCTCCCAAGCAGGAAACAATACCAGTTCTCCTTCCCCAACATCGGCAACCAGCATGCCGATGCTTACACGAACGCCGATCCCTAAAAGAGTTTCGTCGACGCCAGTACCCGCGCCGTCTGCCACGAATACTAATCCAACTCCTTCCACGCCCCCTCCACACGGCACGTTGCCCCCGCAGCCGCAGTCACCACAGGCCGTCGAAGCAGCGTCAGCGCGCCACGAGAAAAGCTGGCCGCTCATCGTTTTGGTCGGTGTTATCACAGCTGTTGCCACTGTTGTTGCCATACTGCTGTGGCGCGACACGCGCGTGCCCAAGCGGCGCACGTTGAGTGAGAACGACATCACCCACCACAAAACGGCCAGCGGTGACGTCGAGTACGACTGGTACGAGTCGTCACCAAGTTTGTCTAACAAGGACGACAGTGTCGACACCTTCATGGGCCGCCGACCGACGCGACTGCAGTCGGATCCACACGTCAGCAGCCGGGCCGCGAGCACTGCCGACTTGCTCAACGTCTCGACCGTGGGCGATCGCTCGACAAGATCCAACACAAGCAGCCAGTCCATTCCGGACCAACGAGATGAACGCAACTGGTTGCATCAATCGATGGATGTGGAGACCCATCACGCTACAGAAGACTTGTCGCACCACCACAGCGAGTCCCGCGGTCGGTTTAGTTCATCACCTCGCGTCTCTTTTGACGACGAAATGAACGCAGTTGCGGATTGGAGCGGGTCGGACATTGACGCAAGTGTCCAGGCCATCTTTGACGAGCACTACCACGCATTTATGCAACCCCCGTCAAGCACGGCGGCGTATGCGGCTGCGGCTGCAGGTAGTGCGGCCATCTCCCCCACGTCGACGGACGGTCGCGGCGACGTCGCCTCTGATCGTGGAAGTGACGACCGAGTGGACAGCAGCGACGAGGAAGAGCGCGCGTCCGAGCGCACGATGCGTCGGTATTCGAACGGATCTGCGTACTCGGCCGTGCCGTCGTGCTCTATAGGGTTTCCTAGCGAGTGCTCGTACAACTCCAGCCCGTCAAGTGATTGGAGCGATCTCACCACGAGAGATAGCGACTGTGGATCCAACCAGTCCTTTGCGAGCCGAGACGAGGAAATTTGATCTCATTGTGCGAGTAGTATGATAGGTGCATATGTCGTCTGTAACAGTTGTCGGTTTGGGGCAAAGCGTCGCTTTTGTCCATGCCGTCTTCCTTGTCATCAAGCTTTCCCGCGCAATTTTCAGTTCTTCGATTGCCCGCCATGTTCTCAGATTTGGTATGTCTGATGCCATGGGGCGAAACCCTATTCGCTGCTTATAAAACCTTTGGTGCTCCAGCACTGAGGTTTTATCGCCCAGTCCACACCCACGCAGTGTGGGGGTTGTTGGGGTGTTCTGCAGAGTCGGCAACACGAGAAGGCGACGTGACCAAAGCTGTCCCTTGCTGCTTCTCGAGCAAGCCGGAAGTGAGTCCGCCTCAACGATGAACGACAGCGACCACGGTCTCAACCTCGAGTTCAATCTCCCGGCCGAGCACCTCGTCGTGGCGCCGCATGTGGACGAAGACCAGCTCAATGGTGCGATCCGCGGCATCCTCCACGGCGCCGACCTCGAGCAGCTCTCGCGCCGCATGATCCGCAAGCAGCTCGAAGCGCAGTTCCACATGGACCTCTCCCACTTCAAGGAAAAGATTAACGAGTGCATTCTACGGATAATCGAAGAGCAGCAGCAAGCCGAAGAAGTCGACGAGGAAGAACCCGAGCCCAGTGATGCCGAAGAAGACGACGATGACGACGAAGAAGAAGAACGCCGTCGGCCATCGCCCAGCAAGGCCAAGAAGACCAAGGTCAAGAGTGCACCTGTCAAGAAGAAAGCAGCGGCACCGAAGCGGAAACGCGGCGCAGATGACGCGGGCTCGTCCGGTAACGGTGGCTCGAGTGCGTTCAACATGAAGCTCTCGCTTTCGCCTGAGCTAGCGAGCGTTGTCGGCGCTCCAACCATGGCGCGTCCACAGATCGTCAAGGCACTATGGGAGTATATTCGCGAGCACGATCTGCAGGACCCCAACAACAAACGCGTGATTATTTTCGATGAGCGACTGCGGAATGTCTTTCAGCGCGATTCCGTCACGATGTTTTCTGTTAACAAATTTGTCAAGCGACACGTTCGGAAACCGGACGAACTACCGCCTAATGGATGGGCCGATATTCATCGCGACGGGGTGTCTAGCGATGAAGACGACGGAGACAAGGTCGCAAAAAAGAAAGCTACTGCTGCTGCCAAGAAGAAGAAGAAAGCGGCGGCCAATGGCGACGACGACGACGGCGAAAAGAAACCAAAGAAGAACCCGTTTAATGCCGAGTTATCAATATCGCCCGAGCTCGCTGTCGTCGTTGGGTCGGATCGTCTTGCGCGCCCCCAGATCGTGAAGCAAATCTGGGAGTACATTCGTGCTCATAATCTACAAGACCCGAATGACAAGCGAACGATTCTGCTGGACGAGACCATGCGACGGGCGTTCCAGCGCGACACGGTGACGATGTTTTCGATCAACAAGTACATTAAGCGCCATGCCATGAAGCCAGAGAGCTTGCCACCGGGCGGATGGGCCGACGTGCCGCGCGACGGTGCATCCAGTGACGAAGATGAAGATAGCACCAAGAGCAAAAAGAAGAAGGCAAAGAAAAAATAGTCGTCAATTCCTTGGGACATTGGCGGCGTCGCCTAAACTGGGTGTGACACAGTTAGATGCATGGGCAGTGAGGGACCACAGCCAAACCAAACCGAACGCGTTGGCGTATTCTTGATGTATGTTATGTGAATGAAGATGCCCATTTTGCACCTCCGGCACGATTCTTGCAAGCGAACACAGCATGTGGACATGTCAGTTCTATGATGACTGTGTGGCCCGAACGGTCGCGAAACCATCATCACACATTCCGATGACATCACGATCTCATGGACTGGTTCATGTGATGTCACAGGTTCAGTATCGATTAGTAGAGTTAATATCGTATAGTAGAGGTAAAACATGAAAAACGAAAGGAAACAGGAGTGTGTGTTGATCACCCTGTCGCTCACTCTCTCACGCTCTCGCTCGCGCTTTTAGACGTTCACAGAAAGAAGCGCCACGTGCTTTTGCCGACGTCGGTCATTTTGTCTGAGCGTCTAAACGGACTAGCTGTGGACACATCCAAGACGAGGCATCGGGTCTAATCTCCCTTGCGTCTAGAACACCTCGATAAGCCCGATCTATCGCTCGACGTCTCCCGGCTAATTCCAGAAGGCTACAAATTGCCTCAGCTTCAAGAGGAGACAAGGAGGATTTCCAGTATGGACCCTCTCGCTGCGGCGGCGCTGCCTCTTCACGACAACGATCGCATGGGCTATGACGGCAATGCGTCGCCGCTGATCTCATCAGCGTTTTCTACGACCGCCGCCACGAAAGATGACGACGCCAACGACGCCAACGATTCGGACGACGAAGCCGAGTGCCGTGTTTGCCGCGGCGAAGCGGTACGTTCAAGTTCTCTCATAATGTTACGGATTGCGTACTCACTGCTTATGTGGATGTTCTCGTAGGAACCGGATCGACGCCTCTTTGCGCCATGCAAGTGTTCTGGATCAATCCGTTTTACGCACTCGGACTGCCTCGAGCAGTGGCTCGAGCACTCGGGCAAGCGCTTTTGCGAGCTCTGCGGCCACACGTTTACGTTCAAACCGCTCTACGACGCACGCGCCCCTGACGTGCTGCCATGGAGCGAGCTGCTGGCGACTGTTGCATCCATGGCGTTTTGCAAGTGGCTGCCGTTTGTGATCCGCGCCGCGCTCGTGATTGTGCTCTGGCTGGGGCTCGCGCCGTGGTGCACGAGCTGGCTCTACCGCATGTGGCTCCTGCGTGCGTCGGCCATGGTCAATGTTAATTTCTCGGAGCGCTTTGACGCGCCGTCGGTTGTCGCGGACATATACGCCGGCATGGTGCTGATCGTCGTGATCATCTTTTCGTTCCTTGCGCTCATGTCGTTTGCCGACTTTTTGCGGTTCCATTTAGACCACATGGACGAGCCTATGGACGAGCCGATCCACAACCACAACCACCACCATCCACACCACCACCATCCGCATCCACACCACCAGCCTAACCAACAACTAGCTCATCTGCAAGGCCCTGCAGTGCCGGAGCGTGGACTTGTGGACGAGCGTCGCCCGCTGTTTGGCGACCACGAAGATGACGCGTCGGACGACGAGCACCACGCTGATCACCACGCTAATCACCACGATCACGACGACCTCGACGACCACCGAGCCGAGCCAATGCCGTTTGCAGGGGTGTTTGATCGCCACCCACGTGAAGACCTCGGGCTCCCGGACCTTGGTGAAGTTCGTGCAGCAGAAGAGGACATCCTTCTCGACGAGCGACCACGGGCACAGGAACTGCTGCGCCAGCGTCGGGTGTTGCGTGCGCCACGGGATCTTCCGGGTCCAGCGAACAACCACCGCCTCATGCCCGAGCCGCAATTAGCTCCACGCAATGCCCCAGCACTGCCTGCCCCAGTACTCGCGCCACCACCCCCACCACCGCAGCGCAACCACCGCCCCAACGTAAACGTAAACCCGAACGTAAACCCACCACCGGGCAACAATCGCGATATGTGGGAAGACGACTTTGAGCACATGGAGATCAACATTGCCATGGACGAACTGCTCGGCCTGCGGGGCGATATCATTGTACTCTTCCGCAACGTATCGTGGCTGCTTGCGTTCAACGGCGCATACCTCGGACTATTTGCATTCATCCCCTACACCCTCGGCAGTACGATCTTGTCGGCGACGCTCAAGATTTATTCGGCGCTACCGCCACCCCCGGGGTCGCCAGTGATAATGGATGAGTCGGTCGCGATGGCCGATTTGCCATTGGGCCATTTTGTTGTCCGCATGCTGGCCACGGCCGTCGGCGACGCCAAGCAGCGCGGCGACTGTTTGCAACTGGTTGATCTCTGTACGTGCTTTTTCGGCTACTTGTCGATTTGCTTTACGATCGTGCTGTGGCGCTGGATGGTCAATACGGCATCGCCCTATATCCATCGGCCACTGATGGGAGGCGTAACCTGGGCATTGCGGTGCCTCTCGGCGATTGTCAAGGTCTCGACACTACTGCTCCTCAAGATGGTCGCGCTGCCGATCGTTTTGGGCGTTGGTATTGACCTCGCGACGCTGCGGCTGTTTGACGTCTCGCTGCAGGACCGCATTGTGTTTTGCTTGTCCAACATGATTGGCGCCTTGCTCGTGCACTGGGTGCTTGGCATTACGTTTATGCTGTTTATCACCGTATCGGTGCTCCAGCTCCGCGAGGTTATGCACCCCGATGTCCTGGCCAAGGTGATCCGACCACAAGAAGCCCATCCAGATCTGCTGCGCTCGCTGCTCAGTGAGACCTGCATGAAGCACGCGCGCCGGATGGTGCTGTCGCTTGTGATCTACGCGGCGCTACTCGTGGTCTTGATCCACGTGCCGATCCGACTCTATGAGACCGCGGTGCCAGGATGGTTTCCACTCGTTCTCCGCTTCCAGTACTACTGCCCCGAGATTCAAGTCCCCGTCGAGCTGCTCATTGTCCACCTCGTTGTTTTGGGGATTTTGGAGCAGGCCAAAAACGAAATTGGGCGATTGCAGCACGTCGGCATTGTATTTTTCTGCGCCAAGCTGGGCCTCTCCGAGTACCTGTTACCGCGCGTCGAAGTCACGTGGCCGTCGCGCGTCGATGTGCTTGGGGACGATTATGTGCTTGGCCCCCCACCGCTTCATTTCCACCCACAAAACGTCTTGCCACCCGAAGAGCTACGCATTGGTGGGCGCCGCTACCTTCCGTGGCCAGAGGACGGTCTCGACGATCCGCAGCCAGTTGAGTACGAGCTGCTGCGGCGGCAGAAACCGACCAAGTGGCTCCATGCGCGGGTCGCGACTTTGGCGGTCGTGGTCTGGCTCGTGTTGGTCTCACTTCTAGGAGGTCTTATCTTTGGCACCTTTTTTCTCGGTCGCGCGTGCCTCGCGCCGTTTGAACGACTGACCGGCATTGCTCACGATTCGCTCGCGTTGGCCGCCGGCGTAGATATTGTGTGGTACATTGCCAACGGTCTCCACGCACTAAACAAGATCACGATGCCCGACGATCACGTCGAACCGGCACTCGCACGCCGCGGCTACTGCGTCAAGAACATGACGCCGGAAAACGCCATTGCGTGTGTCGTGGGCTGGGCGTTTCTCGGTCCGTTCTGCGTGGGCTATGTCCTATCAGCGTGCTTTCCCGACGCCAGAGCGACGTGGTTTGAAACGTTTTGGATGGGCTACCTCGTCTTCAACTTGGCAACGTGGTTTGTATGCTGCTTCCGGATGAAACGGAACCGCCGGCGTCGCCGCAACCGCGACCAAGTTGTGATTGACGACGACTTTGACGAGAATTTCGACGACTTTGTCGAGCACGACGATTTGCTGGACGAGCTGGACGAAGAGGAAGAGGAAGAGGAGGAGGAGGAGGACGCAGCGGACAATGACGATCCACGTGGTGACGACGGCGCCCACGCGCCGCACGAGCCCAATGGTGTTCGGCCAGTCGCGGACGAACTCGACGTCGAAAGTATCGTGTCGGCAATGCGCAAGTGCCACAAGCAGCTCATGTTCAACGTCCACGTCCACGACAATGACGCCGTGCGGCTGCGCACCAACCCCATTGGCGACCGGTGTTTTGATATCAAGCTCTTTATGGAGAGCGTGTTGTATCCAATTTTGGGCAAGCTAGTCTCGGTGGTCTTGGTGAGCTCGATCCAGTCTGTCGCACTCGTGTACTTATGGCCGTCCGCTGCCGACACGGCCTTTGCTATCGCGGTGCTCGGTACAACCACGGTGTTTGGCTTTCTGCGGTGCAGCTCGTACGTGACGCTCTGGACGACGGCGTTTGCCGAGTCGATCCGGAACGAGCGATACCTCATTGGACGGGAGCTCCAAGACATGGTGCGTTAGCGGACCCGCTTGATTATATCGAAAAGCTCCAGTGCGGACATAGAAGACACGTTGATTAGCCTTCCGACGACGTATCCTAGAGCATTCAGTGAATGCCGTCCACTGTTCCAGGCTCTCTATACGTCTTCACACGTGTCGCTGGCCAGCCATTGATTCTCCAGTGCCTAGCAACTTGATGCTTTCGCCGCGCGAAGACAGCAGTCGCGGACAATCCCGAGTATTGGTTTGCCTTTTTTAAAGTGCATTTTTCGAGTCGTCATGGTGACAATATACGGTAGAATAACTCACCTTCTTTTGATAATTGGCACTGGAATTCGTTCCGCTTCGGCTCACATCTTCGAGTCGTCATCGAAGCTCATCCCAATCCAGAGAGATCGCGACATTCCAAATTCAGAGAAACGATCCTGTGCACGCCTACAGATTCAGCACTAGACCAATGCGCCACATACTAGATGCGCGCCTCACAGCGCGTGCGCTGCCTAATGGCTTCCACATGGAGCGCGTCCAGTGGCTCTACGACGGCCTCACCTCCTCGCTTCCACCGGCATCCACTAGCTCCCCGGCATCGCCGTCCGGATCGCCGTCCGGAAGTGCCGCTCCGGACAGCGGACAGCACAGCAAGCCCACCGCCACCACAGCTGATCCTACTCCGGCAAAGTATTTACTCTACTGGATGCAGACCTCGGTCCGCGCCCGCTACAACTATGCGCTCGAGTATGCTGTGGCCGCCGCCCACGCGCTCGCGTTGCCGCTCCACGTGGTCTACGTGCTCTCGGACCGGTCGGTCGTGCCGCCGTCCTACGAACCGCGTGATCCCAATGCGTTTGGCGTCGCCACCGCGCGCCACGCCAAGTTTGCGCTTGAAGGCCTCGCGTGCGTCGCTGACAAGCTGCACGCCCGTGGACTTAGCTTCCAGGTCGTCCACCACCACCACACGCAGTCGGCCAGTGCCACGCCCATTGATTTCTGGGCCGAAGAAGATCACGACAATGATGAAACTGCGGAAGAGCAGGACGACGACCCAACGCATCGTCCGACACGCAGCGAATTACTGGATAAGTGTGCGCGCGATGCTGTGCTTGTGGTGACGGACCGACCGTATTTGCGACCTGTCACAGACGCGCTGACGCAGTGCGTCGAGGACGCACGTGCAAAATCCAGAGCGTGGGGGCTTGTCCAGGTCGAAGGCGACGTCGTGGTGCCGTGCGAGCAAGTGACGCAGAAAGAAGAGTACGCGGCGCGCACGATCCGCCCCAAGGTCACAACCCATCTTAAGAAATATCTCGTACCGCTGGACCACACGGAGTTACAGCCCGAGTGCCGTACGGCGGATCAACCGCTCATACTAGATGACGCACTGACGACGCTGGATGTTGTCCGTCCAGAGGAGGTCCTGAAGCTGCTGGACGTGGATCACAGCGTCCCCGGCGTCGCGTGCTTTCTCGGTGGCGAGGACCACGCAGACCGCACGGCCAAGGCATTTCTAGAAACCAAGCTTGTGCGGTACGCGACCGACCGCAACGAACCGAGCGGCGACGGCGGCAGCAACCTCAGTCTCTACTTGCGCCACGGCCACGTGAGCGCCGTGTGTGTGGCGCTCGCCGCTCAGGCGCTTGAGTCCACTGCGACCAAGACCGGGCTCGCGTCGTTTCTCGAAGAAATGATCGTGCGTCGCGAATTGTCGGTCAATCTGTGCGTGTTCAATCGTGCGCACTATGATACCATGGCCTGTCTCCCCGAGTACGCGACCATTACGCTCCATATCCACGCCACCGACACGCGGGATCCGGTATATTCCTTAGCGCAACTGGAACAGGCCACGACCTACGACGTCTACTGGAACGCTGCACAGTTGGAAATGGTCCACACGGGTCGCATGCACGGCTACATGCGGATGTACTGGTGCAAAAAGATCCTTGAGTGGACCGCGCGGCCCGAGCTGGCGTTCCGGATCGCACTGTACCTCAACAACAAGTACGCCCTCGACGCACCTGACCCGAACTCGTACGCCGGTGTCGCGTGGTCCTTTGGGTACGCAGAGCAAAAAATCTGAGAGTCTGGGTCGGGCAAACGCTAACGACGGGGTTTCTGTGGTTATGCTAATGTATAGAAAACACGACCAGGGCTGGAAAGAGCGGCCGATTTTTGGCAAGGTACGGTACATGAACGAAGCCGGACTCAAGCGCAAGTTCCGCATGGACGCATACGTCGCCAAGGTCACGCGGCTCGCAAAGCTGGCGGCGACAGGGGAACTGGAGGATGCTACGCTGGACGGCGTCGAGCGGCCAGCAGCGACCAAGGCACCTGCCGCAGCTAAGACGACCAAGGGAAAGACAATGGCCACCAAGTCTTCGGAATCAAAAAAGGTAAAGGCGACGGAAGCAAAGCAGACGAAGAAGAAGGATCGTCGGGATGCTATCCGTGGTGGCGATGACGTCGCGGCGTCGATGGTCACGAAGCGACAGAAACTCGATGCGTTTTTTTCCAACAAACAGCAAAAGCAGTAAAGGATTCGTAGGAGCCGATTCGAGGCCAGTGGATCTGAAATAATAGTTTTGACGCGAATATATTTAGGTATGTTGGTTTGACCACATTCTCGCCTCTCCTATCACACACTCGGCGGCTGCCTTTGTCAGACTCTGAATGTATATGGCGATGGTCCCCATCGACACCGCCACGTCCTCGAAGCGGCCATCGCCTCGTCTCACTGTCAATACGTCGTTTCCGCCGCCGCCTGCGCCTACATCTAGTAGACCACCTTCCACTAAACGCTCGTCGTCGTCATCGTCCCTCCTCTCATCACCAACCTCAGCTACTGCTACCGTCACAACCAAGACGACCGGGAGCCCATCCGTTGCTACCCCCAAATGCACGTCCCCTCGCTGCTCCTCGCCGGCGTGTGCGTCAGTCGACCGCAATTCCGTAACCCTCTATTCGCCCACGTCCTCCACCAGTCGAGCTTCTAGCAGTCCTCATGGTGGAGCAATTTCTTCGCCACCGCTGGCGCTGCCGCCGCCTATCAGCCCCGAGATCTACTTTCGCCTGCTGAAGAAGTCGCACGTCATGGACCAACTGCTCCACGTACACTCGCACCTCGAGTCGCAGCAACTGGCGGTGCGCCGCCTCGAAGCCGACCGCGCACGCACCGACAGCGTCCAGGCGTTTGTGTTTCGCGAGCTCGAAATGTCCAAACGCCAGTTTGTTGAAACCCAGCAGTTTCTACTCGAAGTGCTCGAGGCGCTGACGGCCGTGACGATTAAGGAGACCGAGCTCCAGCGCGGCACGGGTTCAAGCGAGGCATACGCCATTGCCCAGTCAACGAAAGAAGAAACCGTGCTGCGGGACCTCGAGGCCCACGTAGGTGAACTGCACACCCGCCACCACCATCAACAGCCGCTGGCCAACGGGAGCAATGGCAATGGCCCCAGGCTCGAGTCGAGGGCATTGCGGGCAGTCGGGCTGCAACGTGTGGAGCAGCTCGCGACAGTGTGTGCGTCGTACGAAGCACAGCTCAAGAAGAGCGAGGCCGAGTGCAGTCACGCCATGCACTCAACGTGGGGAAATCTCTCTTCTAGGGATTTCATTTAACGTGAGACTTTAACGCTGTAATGGTGGAGGTCCGTAGGTATACGAACGAGCTTCTTGCCAAGCTCCAGCGGTACGAGGCCATGCAGCAGCAGAGTGTCAACGAGATCGTGAGTGGGAGGACAAAGACCTATTGGGGAAATGCAATCGACTTACAGTCACTCTCTCTCTCTTTCCGCGTGTGAGCGGAAGACCCTCACGACCCGCATCGACAACCTCACGAGCCAAACCAGCGAGCTACAACGCGTAATCGACGACCAGCGCGACGAGCTACTGCAGCTCAAGCAGACAAACGACGCCTACTACCAACGCCACACGGCGCAGACGACAGCGATCGAAACGGTGGGGACAACTCAGGAGACGTATCCTTCAAGTGGTTTTACTAAGACACTCTCCCACAGTTTGGCGCGGAACTTAAAGCCGAGCTTCGCAAACGCTATGGGTGCGTGACCTCTCTCACACGGGGGCATCGACTTCTCTCGTGAATACTACGTAGGACTGACGAAATGGATATGGTGATTCATGATCAGCGTCGTGCCAAGCGTTGTGGCGTCGCGGTGGCATACGTTCTTCCCCAATTGCACGGCACCGGAATGAGAAATACGAAATGAGACACGAGAAAGCCACGCACCAATGTAATAGAAAACAAATGTCTTATAATGGCTTTTGCTGCTGCTTGGTCGTTCTCCAACACACGCACTTCTCTCTCGCTTGTTGCTTGCGACGCGGTGTCTTGCTCCGTCGTCGCCGCACATACACACCACGCTTCAGTGGGTTCCAGTCCGTCACTGTGATGGAAAAGGTGGGACGTTCTTCTCCCTCCGTGTCCGCAGTTCGCTATGTCACACTGCTCCCTCCTAGTAGTCTTGTCCTGCTCGTTGGTCGTCACCAGTGGTTACTTTTTTAAGCCCTTGAGCATCTTCTGCCGACGCCCTGTCGAGAGCTTGTTTTGCACGAGGAACGGTGACTGGATGTTGGCAAATTTGTCTTCGTTACCCGACGAGGCGTCCAGTGCCGTGCCGTTCGGGGTCACATAACTCCGGCTCAGATTGCTGTTCTGATGCACGAGCGACGACTGAAAGAGAGTGCCAGGCGACGGGAGCGACGACGACGAGTGTTGCTGCCCATACGACGCCTGCGGTGGCTGACGATAGGGCGGCTGCTGCTGATATTGAGGCGGGTGCTGCTGCTGCTGCTGCTGTTGCTGCTGGTACTGCGGTGGACCCGACGACTGTTGTCGCCAGCTTTGCGAGCTCTGTTGTTGCAGCTGATGCGGATTGTGTCGAATGTGCGAGCCGCTGTGTTGGTCCATCGGCGACGGTGCATTCATACTAGAAGACGAACCGCCGCGCGGCTGGTCGTCCGTGCGTGCTTGGAACTTCAGCGTCACGGGCTTGGGCATGTTCTTGAGCATGGCCATGACTTCGTCAAAGGTCTTGTCGCGCACGTGCACGCTGCGGCCGTCGACCGAAACGAGGCAGTCACCGACGACCGACGTGGGCAAGTGTGCGGCGCTGCCATTACCTGTGACGCGCGTAATGTACGGATAGTCGCTCGAGTTGTCGCCGCCGCGCAGCGACAGTCCCAAGGGCGTGCCGTCCTGCCACACGACATTGTAATAGTGGATCCCCGCTTCTTCGGTCGCCGACGGTTGGCGACCGCGCGTCGGTGTGTCCGACATGCGACCGCGCTGCTGGTGGGCGGCAGCGGCCGAGTAACTCGTGGGTACCGACGACGACGACTGCGCAAAGCCGCGCTTCTCCAGACCGTCGGTGCGACGCTTGAAAAACAGCGTCACGGGCCGCGGCGCATTCTTGAGATTCGTGACAATGTCCAAGAACGCGATGCGGGCCACGTCCATGTCGTTAATGTGTGTGAGAAAGTCGCCAATGCAGTCTTGCGACAACCGCGACGCAGCGCCGGTCGATGCAATCCGCTTGATGTACGCGCCCGTCGGCGAGTCTTCCCGAGCATCAATGGTGAGACCCAGCGGCCCGTCGCCCCAAACAACTTTGTAATTGTCCCGCATCTCGTCGTGCACGACCTGTGACTGCCGTCTGGGGACTGGAGCTGGCACGGGCGCGGGAGGCACGACCATCGCTGGTGCCGACTTCACCTTGGGTGGCGATGGCGATGGCGATGGCGACGGCGACGCACGTACCGCCGGTGCCGACGCGGTGGAGCTCGTACTGGATTGGTTGCTCACTGCCCGTGTGATTTCCAACACCGGCATGGGCTGTGGCGCCGCGATAGCTGCAGGCTCTCCTTCTTCGCTCGTAGCCGATCGGAAGCGCAACATCACGGGCTTGGGCGCCGATTTGAGGTACGCGACCACGTCGTCAAACGCCATGCCGGTCGTCGGAATGTCGTTCATGGATTCCAAAAAGTCGCCAATCTGCGCCGACTCAATGCCTTCGCTTGTGCCCGTGCCTGTGACCTTTTTTATGACTGGCAAGTCGTCTTCGTCCATGCCCGGAATGATTGTAAGTCCCAGTGGTCCTTCGCCCCAGTTGACAATGTACGTCGGCGGGCGCGCCAAGGTCGCCGACAGTGGCGTTTCGCCCGTCTTGCGCATCTCACACTCCTCGTCACCGCCGCCGACGCCACCGGGTGGCCCACCGACGCCGCGAAATTTGAGCTTGGCAGGCAATTGCACTTTCTTGAGGATCGACATGGACAATGAGCAACCCAACTGGATCGTATCAATATTGTTGATGGCGACCAGCACATCGCCGATTGCAATATTATGCTTGACGGCGACCGAGCCCGACTTTTTCGTAAGCCGGTTCACGATTGGAACCTTTTGGTTTGAGCAGTCGTCTTTAAGCGTCACGCCCAACGGGCCGTTCGACCACGTGACCGTATAGTCGTGGACCTTGTCATTGTACGGATCGGCAGCTTCAAACTTGAGAATGAGAGGCGACGCAAACGCGGCAAAGATATCTTGGAGATCCTCTTCGGTCTGGACGCTCGCATCCACTTCACGGCCATTTACGGAGATCAGTGCATCGCCCACTGCAATGTGGGAAAACGACTCGTCGCCGTCCATTTCCTGGATCGCATTCCAAATGCCCGATTGCGTATTCTTGACAAACACCATAGATGGCAAAAAGCTGTGCTTCCACACGACCACACGCAGTGCTTCAAACTCGCGACAAGCATTGTTCCATGACGACTCTTTCGACATGCCACGGCCGCGTGCATCGTCCTGGGACGCACCCGCCGGCGCTCCGGCTTCTTTGCCTTCGGCCTGGGGATTCGCATCCTGCGCACCACCAGCACCCGACGACGCCATGGCGGCCTGGAACGCGTTCAGCATATCGGAACTGTTTTGCGACTCGAGCGTGTGGCCATTTTTCTTGACAAACTGCGACATAAAGTCCGAGCCCGCAAACTCCTTTTGCATGCGCTCGCGCATCTCCATGATAATGCGGTTCATCTCGTCGTCGCGCCAGTTCGCTTTCTCTTCGCGCATGCGCTGCTCAATGGCCTGCGCAATGCGGTTTTCTTCCTGCTTCTTGAGCCGCCGCATAATCTTCTCTTCAATGCGGCGCTCGACTTCCGAGTCCACCATGACATTGCCGCCGCTGCCACCGCCACCACCGCCGGCGCTTTCGGTGCGCGTAAGTTTGCGTTTGCCTTTGCCTTTGCCCTTGCCCTTTTTGCCGCCGCTTTGTTTCTTGGGTTTCACTTCTTCCTCTTCTTCCGACTCTTCTTCTTCGTCGCTGTCGGTCTCGTACTCATCCGAGTCGTCCGAGAATTCTTCGCCGGAATCAGATCCTGACTCGGCTATAGGATGTTCACACGACCAGCAATATAGATGTTAAACTCTAAATTCTCACCCAGCGTCTGACCAATAATGAACGTACAGTCCGAGTCGTTGAACTTGGAGCACCGCAAATTACGGCATCGTAGACGATGGGCCGACGCGTGGTGCATGCCACATTCCTACCCGAGCAAGAGAAAATATCAGAGACTCCCTCCTTAATCACTGGATAACGGCATCCATCAACTACAGTAGTTGGATCGCTCTGTCAATCCGGCGGTTACGCGAAAAAACGTACCCTCGAGCAGTAGAAGATGGACCCACAGCCGCTCATGCAGGGAATCTTGGCGCCATCGGCACCGCAGTTCCCACAAGGCTCCAAGCTCTGGAGCGCCATGAGCAGGTCGTCATCGTCGTCGTCGTAGTTTTGCTTGGGCATGGTGCGAGCCAAAGATAAGGCTGACTAGGCAGCGGTTTCGTACAGTGTCGAGCGTTCGAGCGAGCGGAAATGCGCGTGTCGCGAGTGTGACAGCGCGCTGCGAGAGGAGACGAGAGGCGAGGGGAATGAGGTCGAACCCACTCTGTGTCGGAAACGTCTCGGATGGCGCGCGGAAACTCAGTCACGTCGTGCGTGCGATGGCGCGAGGGAAGGGAGGGAGGGGTCTAAACGCGGAGGAGGGGGAGAGGGGCGTTCTCTGCGCGACGCGCGATGGAGGTGCGAGTGTGTGGGAGTGTGTGGGTGTCCTGTGTGTTGGGGGTCCGTCCGTACACGAATCCGGTCCAGAATGTGCGCGAGTCACTCCTCTCCGCCGATTGAGCGAAGCGAAGGCTCTCTGCGCTTGGCTTGCTCGCGACAACACACACACACGAGAAGACCGAAAGAAAAAAAAAAAAGCAAAGCAAACCAAGGAACACACGCCAGTGCATAAAGTTTCGCAGTCCAACGAGGGATGCTTCGGGACGCGGTCGCGCGCGCAAGGGCTCGGGGACCACAACCCATTCGTTTCAGAATCAACCCTGCGAAAGATGATACTACCAGTTTCCAGCGATGTTCTTTCTCTTTCGAACGTTAGCGAAAAGAGCAGGACAACACAGGAGTTGAGTTACGTGTGTTCAGAACCACATACGTCGTTGGAAATGGGCGTGAACATGGCGTAGTACTGTGCGTATACGGTGGGTTTGAGCCGTCTCAGTTGCTACAACATCCCCACGAGCTGTGGTGTCGTTGTTCGCGACATGAAACGCCAAAACACAAACAGGCAGTCGCCAGGGCAATGAATGATCTGTGGGCACCACTTATAGTTGGTTTACCTAATGAGTCCCTGTGTAAACGCACCACAGTGAGTGACTCAGCTCAGTCCTCGGCGCACGACAGCCACACTGACTACAAGCAGCTATTATAGACGCCATGCTCACTAGATGCAGTCAATATCCTTGAAGTGAGTGCTGGCACAGTAAGTAAGTAGTACACTACTCATTGTTAGACCACATACACGACGGCAACACCAACGACACCACGGCAAGATGGCGACACTTCCAGCGGACGCGAGATCGCAGCGTCGATCCACCCACCCTCTGGATGGATGCGATGTGCCAACATGCGCAACAGCAATCAGTAAACCATTTGGCCAGGCGAACATCGCTTAGTCTCTCGTACGCACTGGCGTCAGTCGGCTACAGGGCACTTCCGTGATGGCATCTCACGGAAAGTTCAGCTCGTGCGCAACATTCGGTCAGCGTCAATTTTCTGGACAATCAGTTATCTATTGCATGAATCCGTTTAAGTACGAATATCTATCTCAGGGTTAACCTTTCGGGGTCCAACGATCTCGTAGGGTCCATAAAGTTAACGTATCGCAGGCGTGGCGACGATGGCCGACGCAACGACAACGACGAAGAGTGATACGGCGGGCGACCCCGTGGACGCCGAGGAGCTCATTGCACTGATCAAAGCGATCAAGTTTGCGTATGAGGACTATGGGTACAAGCGCGTGCACGAGCAGATCAAGACCCACGGCGACAAATACGCGCGCGTGCCTCTCAAACGTGTCAAGAAATACATGCAGAAACTCGGCCTCACGAACAGCACACAGACTGACGACGCAGATGCCGAGCGCGACACAGTGACCGCGCCTGGATCGTTTGATTTAAAGGCGGCCGCCAAAGCAGCCGCCAAGGACGGCGCCATCCAACTCATGACGATTGGCGGCAAGTCCAAGTCCGAGCGTCCCAAAGGCGCTGATGCGGACGCGACTACGGCAGCAGCCGCCGCGAGCGGTGGTGTCTGGCAGCCCGTCAAGCTGGATGAGCCCATGTCCAAGACCGTGCAGAGTGGATACCAGGCGGTGATCAGTATGACGGCCAGCGACGAAGGCGACGCGGCGGGGGCAATGGGTGAGATCTACAAGATCCAGGTGGCTGTGGAAGCCGATGGCTCGCTGAGCAGCGGGTCGCCCATGCTTGTGTACAACAAGGCGCGCAACCGTAAGACGTTCATGCATCCAGACTCGCCGGCGTACCATCCCGTGCAGCGTTTGATCAAGGCACGCGGCTTGAGCGGTGTCGTGGGCGGGGCAAAGGCGTTTTTCTGGGGCCGCTACCGCCAGCAAGACGACATGCTCTACGTCAACACGGAAAAGCTGGCGCCGTTTCAAAAGTGGTAGTGAGACGGACAGTGGACACAACACAAAAAAGATTTACGGAAAGCTGCGCTAAGCGTTGATGGTGATAGGGTGAGCTGTGGTGGTGTCGATTTTAGGTGATACTGCGACTGTCGAATCTCAATCGGTGTCTTACCGAGTTGTTGGAAGGCCTGTGCCGAAGAGACCTCCTCCATCGTCGCTGTCGTCACTATCGTCATCGTCATCGTCGCCAAACAGCGATGTGTACTGCTGAGGAGGTTGGATAGGTGCAGCGGCACTGGCCGTAGCAGGCGCAGCCGAGAGGCTGTTGACAGTTGCCGCAGGCGGTGCTGGAGGCGGGTGCGTCGCTGGCGTCGGAGCAGGCGTTGACGGCGCGCCAAATAGAGTTTGTGCATGATCCGATCCGCCGAAAAGATTGCTCGAGGAGGACGAGGCGACAGCAACTGGAGCTGGAGTCGGAGCTGGGGCCGGAGCTAGCGCTGGAGCTGGCGACTTGACTGGAGGTGCCCCACCAAACAGCGATTCCTGTGGTTTGGACGTGTTAGTTTCGTCATCCGACCAGTCACTCTCGCTGGACTCGTCACCATTGGCTGCGCTGTCACCACCAAACAGAGATGTCGGGCGAATGGTAGACGGCGCTGTTGCCGCTGCGTGTTGCGGAGCAGCAGCAGGCGGTGCAGTAGGTGAGGCAACCGACAGTGGAGTCGGAGTGGACGGCAGGTGGGATGAGGGCGCCGCGAAATCCGACGCCGCCGGTGGCGTCGAAATAGCAGGACCTGCAGGCGTTGCCGCTGGCGCTTCCGAGATGGTAAGACTACTCATCGACGCCATGACGCTTGGCTCACTGGGAAACAGCGCCGGCGTAGGCTCTGGTTGCACCAGAGTTGCCGCCGGTTGGAATGGCTCCACCAACGTTGCCACCGATTTAGATGGCTCCACCAGCGACCCCGCAGGTGGACTCGTCGCGACCGGACTACTGGCAGTGGCGACCGAGTCGTGACCGCCAAAGAGATCGTTGCTAGACGACGCGGACGATGTCTGTCCTCCAAAGAGGCCACTGGCGGGCTCTTCTGCAACGACAGCCGCTGGCGCGACCGGTGGAGTTGCCGTCTCTGCTACCTCTGTAGCAGCAGCGTCTGTAGTGGGAATCGCAGCACCTGGAAGCTACACATAGCAGAATATGCAGGTTAGAAAACCGCAAGAACCAAATGAAATGACTCAGTAATATACCCGGAAAGCACCTGGCGGTGCACGCGTTGGTCCGCGTCGCTTTGGGCCTGCGGCTCTCGACATTGTCGTCTACAGCATCACCATTCACCATGGTGAGTATAAAGAGCTGTAGGCATGGTATCCAACTACCAATAGAGCTTACGTGGGACGCTTCCAGCGATGCAGAAACCGACGCTTCATCGTTTTCCGCTGCGCCTGGCTCCGGCGCCATGCCTGGAATGCGCGTACCGGCTTTTGCCAATCCGGGCATGGGAATCGCTGCCCCCATGCCAGGCATTCGGACACCCATGTGGCCGTGGGTGTGCGCGTACTGGTCACCTGTTGTCATAATAGCTCGCTCGGCACCTTCGTTGGCGCCGCTCTCCGATCGGGAGCCGCCTGACGGTTTGCGGAATCCACCCCTATTCACACAGCAAATCTTAACATTGGTAATCGCCTGGTACGCGTAAGCGAGATAGTTGACTTACGGAGGGCCACCCTGACGGAAGGGGTTTACGTTGATACCGAGGCTGCCTTGAAGCTGTTGGATGCGATCGGATGTGCGGCGGTTGCCCGGAGAGGGCGACTCGACCGGAGCCGCGTTTGACGCACTTTCTGCGGTCGACTCGTGGCTTGCGTTGCTCGACCACGACGTCGTGCTTGCCGCCCACGGGCTTGCAGCAGCAGGCGCCTCGCTCGTGGTCGCTGGTGCTGATGCTGATGTCGCTGGTGCGGGTGGCGTGTATGATGGACGGCTCGTCGGGGTGGGCGTGGGCATGGGCATGGGTGCGCTGCCTGCTGCCGCGCTTTGCTGCTTGAGCCGCGCGATCCGCTCAGCGATTGACGAGCGCTGAGGCGCTGCCGGTGCCGACGTTGACAATCCGTTTCCGTTTCCGTTTCCGTTCGCAGTCGTGTTGTCGTCGTTGCTGCTGCTGAAGGCGGGCATTGAATTGTTATTGTCACCGCCATCGCCACCGCCAGCTTCCTTGGCGCGACGCCGCGCAAGGATCGCGGCCAATTCGTTGGACGCCATGGATCTTCTTCACTACTACGATATCGGTTGAGAGAGATCCAAAAGAGGGGAGAAATAGAGAGAGGGAGAGATGAGAATGTGAGCTGCTCCCGAGGTGATGACGGTCACGTCGTGCCGGGGGAAATGCAAAGCGACGATCAATCACACCTTCGATTTCCCTTCCAGACTCAGAGCCAGGGATTGTACCATAAAAGTGGTACAGTTTGGATTTCATGTTGAGGAGACTTCAACCAGGCAACATGGCGGAAGAGATGAAGCGGATCCATCATGGAAAGACTGGAAAACAAAGATCAATTCTATTGCTCAAAACTCCACGCGCACAATGTTGGGTCCGAGAATTCTGTGGGCTGTGGGTCCATCGAGATCTCTTCAACTGCTCTGGGTGTCTCGTACGTCCGATCCAGTCGCTCAGGACTGGCGACCACGTGACCGCCGCAGCAGTTTGAGCTGCTCGCACGAGGGCATTTTCATCTCGAGCGCCTGGCGCATTTGCGCCTCGCGGTCGTCGCTATTCGAATTGCGTGCGCGGTAGATCATGCGCTTTTGCTTCATCTTGGCGTTCTCGCAGCTCTCGTGGAGCCGCGCCATGTGGTGCTGCTCAACCAGTTGCTCAACGTGCAGGAGGTCTCGCCAGTGACTAGTGTACTTGCGATCGAAGTCCTTTTCGACATAGTAGGGAATGCCCTTGGCAACGCTGTTCATCTGCGTCATCCGCTGCACGTTGAACTGCTTCGTGGCATGCATGCTAGAGGCATAAAAAAGGAGCGAGTCTGAGCTCACAATAAACCAAACGAAAGAGTATGCAAGTGTGCCTACCTGAATGGCATATCCGGCTGCGCTGGTAACGACAACAGCGACAGTAGCAAAATGAGAAGCAGCGGCAAAAATTGCATAAACGTTGCGCGCTGGTCTTGCGGCTCGGCTTGGCGCTGGCGCTGCTGTTGTTGCTGGGGATGCGGTCGGTGTTGGCGCGGTCGGAAACCGCCACCGAAAAACATGTTGAAAATCTCTTCGGGACTGATATCGTCTTGCTGGTATCGGTGATGGCGGGCCTGCTGGGTTTGCTCTGGTGCGCGATCGCCATACCGATCATAGTGGGCCCGCTTGTCCGGGTCACTCAGAATCGTGAATGCTTTGCCCACGGCCTTGAACGCATCCTCGGCACCTGGCGCACTGTTCTTGTCGGGGTGCAGCTTTAATGCAAGCTATAGTCGCGTCAAATAGAGAGGTGTAAGACCGATGTTTATAGTGGTGTACCATGATGGACCTCGCAGGAAATAAGTTAATCGCACCTTTCTGTACGCCTTCTTGATCTCAGCGTCGTCGGCCGTCTTCGCCAACCCAAGCACATCGTAATGCGTTTTGCACGCTCGGATCTTGTTTACAATCAGCACTTGAACCTGGGTGAATGGACGCATGGGCTCGTCCTTCGACGCGGAGCTTGACGCGGTCTCTCGTCGACGCATTCCCTCGGCCGCCGATGACGTGGCACCATTCGATGAGCCGGCCGAAGACGGACGCGAGCCACCGGATTCCTCTCTCGCCAGCTCGACCTTGGCGCGCTCGCACATGGCTTCCACGCCAGCCAACGGATACAAGCGATGCGACTTGTCGAAAAACTTGATCGCTTGGCGCCATTTGCCTTCGCGCAGAAATTTCTTGGCGATCTCGCGGCATTTCTCGGCTTCTCCTTTGTTCATCTCCATGGTGCAGGTGGTGTGACCTCAAGCAGAAGGGAGTGCGTAGTGCGATGGTCTGGGGAAAATGCAGTTGTCTGAGGAGACGAACGCTAGCGTGCGCCGGCGGTCCTTGCTTTCGCGTTTAACGCGTCGCTGCGGCGTCACCCGGTCAAGCAAGCAGTTCGCGGTTGTTTTGGTGAACAGCTCGAGAGGGACCCGCATGGCACACAGTGATGATCATGAAACAGAGGTAGACGACCATACAAAAGAGGTTGTCTCACTTAGGATTTGGGCTGGAAATATGCTAGTAGAGTGCCGCGTTGCGGGTTTTTGGTGACTGGTTTTTTGGGTGATGGTGGGACTTTCTTTGGCTTTTTGGGTGAACTGCGTGGGTGAATGGGTGATGCTGACCGTTTTGTACCCATCAGCGAGCTAGGCGGATCCTCACTCTGCTGCTGTTGTCCACTGTTGCTCGTGCTGGTGCTCGTGTTCGTGCTGGTGCTAGTACTAGCTGTAGTCCGACCTTCTGAAGCCGCGAAAATGTCCTCCGCTTGCTGCACCATCTGTTGCTGCTGAAAGAGGAACTTGATGGGGGACCGAAACGCTTCCTTGCGGTCCCCGTTGACTGCTCGAGCAGGAGACACTGCTGCTTTCGTTACCTCCGGCTTCAGTGGCGGTTCATCTTGCGAACGATTCGAATGGAGATCTTCTTGGGAGCTACGGAGCTGCTGGCTCTCAGAGGCTGCGCTTGAGTCGGTCTGTGACGGTGGGGATGGATCGGATTTGATCGTTGCCGTCAATGGGACGTTGACGTCGTCCTGCTCGGACGGCTCAGCTATCTGCACATGCTCCTTGGATGCGTGGCCTCCGAAAAAGGAGGTGATATTGGCTGCAGACCACAGATAAGTCAACCCAGCCGATAGTGATGTGGCGATGACGAACAGGGTGAGCGTACCCGCATGCTTGATGTCCACTTTCTTGGAGCAATCTTCGCTTTGGAATTTGGTGGAGCCCACTACAGTCAGTAGATCGTAGCCCCAGTGAGACACACTTGAGAATGCTTCAAGTGGAATCTGCCTTGACCTACCTCGCTTGTCCACCGGATGCCATGTCAAATCTTCACCACCATAGCCGACCAGCAGGTACTTGAGACTGTCGAATTTGGCGTCCGAGAGCCAACGACGGACACCTTCGTCGGTCAGGATCACCTAGACAAGTTATCGCACCGATTACAGCACCACACTATCGCATCCGAGAAGGACGTCTGTTGTTCATCACTCACCGGAATGCGGGGGTGCAACCACACAAGCTGTGATGGGGCCTCCGTGGTCAGCATTGTGTACGTGTAGGACGTCTCGCCTTCCGCGTTCAACCACGAATCGTACAACCCAGCAAACTGCCACACCAGTGACGCGTGAGGATATACTTCTGTCCTCAAAACCGCTTCCACCAAATCGCACCTTGAGCGGGCCTGCCGTACTATGGAGGTAGTATGGCTGCTTTTCCTTTTTGTTAATTTGACGCCACTCGTAATAGCCATCACTGAAGACCACGCATCGCTTGGTCTCCAGTAGCCGCCGAAATGCCGGTCGCTCCTGAAGACTTTCGGAACTGATGGAACACACACCAAATCGATTCAGTATCTCATCTTTGGTTCCTACTCTGACACGCCAATCGCACCGCGCGTTGAACATGATGAAGTGGTCTGGCTTGACGTGTGGCTTAGTAAACGACGGGATGAGTCCCCACTGCCGTGAGTGTAATCGTTAATCAATGCACATTATAATGCCGTTGATGGGTAATGACGAACCCGCATCGCCTGCAATTTCGTGTGCTTCGCACTGCTACCCTTGTAACCGCCATGAGCCCCACCATCTCGTCCACGGAACGTCACGGGGCCATAACGACCCGGTCCCATATTCTCACACGGACGATCTACGCACACGCGAACGATGACTTCATGTTTGATAGAGATCACACCACCGATAGCGGGCCGTACACTTGTCTCCATCCACAAAAGCTTCCGGTTTGACACCCGCCATCTCTGCGATCTCTTCGCGGTGGAGCGTACAGCGCGCTCGTCCGCACATTGCTGGTCTTCGGTTCGGATTCCCACGTTCGTTCGTCTTCTACTTTGGAGCTGCTGAATTCGACATGTGGAATGATGGTCGAAGTGTACGCACTTAGCGAAGAATCAGAATTTCTCAGATCAGATTGCAAACTTACTCATGAAACGACACATCGGAGTAGGGAAACTTGAACATGGATGCTGTGGCGGCAACTTGACGGGCCCCCACAGCCTGCGTCTTCGCGAGACGCCTACGTATCCCCTTTCTATGCGGCGATCAGCAAACTCGTCGCCGCGTCCATCGCTACCGTCGATCCCTGATGGTTGGTTCCCGATCCACCCCACGCGCACTCAGTCGCCTCACGAGGCGACCAACTACAACAGCCACGTGGACGGACTCGGGCTCGCAAAAGGCGTCGACGCAGCTGCAATCCACGTGCCGCACCCATTCTCCAACAATACGTTACAGGATGAGAGAGCCAGAGGTGTGCGCAGTTCACCGCGCCACCGGCGGCTCCAGCAAACACATCACCAGGAGCCAAACGAACTACCCCTGTATACGGCGGCCGATGCCTTCGCACCAAACCGGTCTCTTCGCCTCGCGAGTATCAAGCCGCGACTAGATAAAAGAGATATGGGATACGAGGTATTGACGCTACAGCCGCAGCAGCGCAACGACGCAGACGATGGAAGCGATCCTTTTACGAGAAGGTCACCCAAGGCGGGGACGCTGTCGGCACGGTCGCGTGCGGCTCGCCTCCGTGAGACCCATGCACCATCAGTTATGCCGCTTCACGAAGTTGTCCGTGGATTTGATGATGCTGTGGATGCATCACCGCAGGCTGAGTCGAATCAGGTGGCCGTCACCGAGCTATTTGTCGCCAGCTGGATGGAACGCTTTGAGCGCGAGCGTGGACTCTATAAATCTATCGGTGCGTGTCTCACGCTCCAATTTCCTATGAGGCGCCAGGACTTAGCGGCTGTAAATGTCGTGTTTTTTTGTAGTTCTCCATGCGGAAATTGCGTTTCGTGAACTGTATCGAATGACTGCAAATCTCGCGTCGCCCAACGATGTGGTCACTGCGTTTGCCTGCAAGATTCTCGGTACGAGAGGCTTTTCGCCGCATGACTTGAGAAGACTAAACTGACTAGGCTTCCGCTACAATTGTAGATGATATGACGGAGCATTTCGGACCATATGCAACGATCGTGCGTGTCTTGAGCTCGGAACTTTGTCAAGCAATCTACGCGACGCCGTCAACTCCAAGTGTGGGCCCGCCTGTGCCCTACTACGCTATCGTCAAGAACCAGAAGCGGATCCTCATTTCCTTACGAAAAGACCAGTGCGTCTTCTCCGCCTCTGTTTAGCCTGCTGTGTGTAGTTGAGTGGTCGTCTGTTCCTTCTTTGGTTAGGCTGCGACGCCAAGAGCGCAACGATTTTTTACGGTACGAGATTGACAGAGTTCACGAGACGTTTCTTCACTTTCTCGACGAATGCGGACTCGGACTCGTGCGCACGATCTTCCACGAGTGGTATTCTGTTGCTGTCGTGAGCAAACGGGTAAGACTTGAGTTATAAAGTCTCTTTTTTCTACAGCACACCAACTAAGTCATCAAGACATGCTTACTTTTGTAGAACACGAAGAAGTACATCGAATACTATTCGGCGTGGTTTGGTGGCTCGGCAAAGGCCATGGTGCCGCGACTGTTCTTGGCGTGGAAGTGTCTATCAGTCGAGACGAAAGTTGCGCGAATGCATGAGCAGCTCACACTCGACCAGGCAAAGTTGGCTTCGGTTCAAAAGCAAATCGAAGACTTCACAGTGCAGCGAAACCTAGCGCAGCTCGAGAGTCTCGCTGTCCGCAATGATCGGAAGCATGCCGAAGATACCATCCAGCGGCTCCATCGCAAGATCCAGTCCGCAAGTGCCTTCTTGGAAGACACCCCACGGCGAGAAGCGCTCGTGGCCCACGAGGCCCAGCTGCGTGTGGAAGCCGCGACGTTTTTGCCGCCGCTCGTCCTCGAGTCACTACTTCGTGGGTTCCACAGTGTTGGATTCCTGCAGCCGCTGCATAGCGAATTCGCTGGAGCAAAAGAAGGTCAGCTGAGACGCCAAACCAATCCCCAACTCCTTGGAAGAGAGCACCAACAAGCGTTTGCAATGGATGGATCTGCGCTAAGCCAATGCATCGCAGCATTAGGCAGAGGGCATGCGGCGACAGACGGTCGTGAGAATGATCTGGTGACGCGTGAGATACCGCTTCACGACTGCGTGAACTATGTTCAAGGCATCAAGCTACGCGTTGAGGACGATCCGACTGCGTATCTACTGTTTCTTCCTAAGGCTGAACTGGCGAAAGCCAAGAGCAAATCAATGGCGCATCGATCACACGAAAAAGACAATGAAGATATCGATGCGACGGCACCGACGCACAAGTCTCCGTTTCGATTTCAGGAGCTCGTCCGTCAGTTCAACATGGCGCTTCAGAACGTACGGCATCAGGATGAACACTACGCTCGGCATACAAAGCTCTTTAGCTCGCGCATGCTCGAGCAGAGCGAGATCACGATTGTACCGTACGCTCCGTTCTCGCCCCAGACCGAGCCGCCTGTATCACCACAACGGCATACTTCAGTGCAGCTACCAGTATCGCACCAACGCGTGTTGTATTCAAGCATTGACTCTGCTCGAGTGGCGGGAAGCACATACGTCGTTCGCGGTTCGGTCGGCGAGCAAGACGACACCGGTGACTCCAGGCCGTTGGATCATCTCCCATTGCTACAACCACATGATCTGGAACTCTCGCCTCAGCAAACGCGCGCGTTCATTGTGCTCACGCTTGGCCAATTGTTGATTGAGTACGGCTCGCTGCTCTTCTCTCCAACCGATCTCACTGCTTTCGTGAGGAATCGTATGCTCCACAAGATCATGCTCCGTGGCATCGCTGGCGGAAAGCACACGCTCAAGAGAATCTACGTTCCGATTCCGACAGACACTGAATATGAAGGGGGCAGCGTCAGTGATGGTAGTAGCAGCAATGATGATGACAAAGATGACGACGTCGAAGACAAAGAGCAGGACAATCTGCCCACCCATTCACCTAAGGGAACTGCGGACACTGACAAGGCAGCCAAAGGTAGTGATCGGATGGCACTCTTACGTAAGCAGGCAACACAGCGTCGAATGGAAGTCGCACCACGGCGCATGTCGTCGTACCGCGGACTCCATGCTCCGATCGCCGACGAAATCGACCGCGGTCTCTCGCATCTCAAGACGGCCTATGATGTATGGAACCGTCTCACGCCGCAATTGACGTCCAATAACGTTGCGGCCCCCGCCACGTCTGCGCTGCTCGACCCGAGAGCGAGCGTCAACGGATCTATAGGTGGTGACGGCATTGCGTCTTTTCTTGCGACACCAGAGAATAGCTCAACGCCGTTTGTCGCTTTGCGGCCGCGCCTGCAGCTCTACGTTGAGCCGCTGCCAAGCGGTCCCCTAATGACGTCGGCAAAGGAGCGTGACCGAAGTGAGACACCGAGTAGTAGCCATCGACGGTCCGTGATGACGATGTCGCCGGCACCCGACTGGTCGTACGAGACCTCCAAGGTTCGGCATCTCTCATTGACCGACACACAGCAACTCGTGCACGCGGTCCAGGGTCTCCATGCGATCGTTCGCAGCACAGCGCAGCAACGCGCCGTCACTTTTACAGCCGCCAAGAAAAACCTGCGCATCCTCCGTGCGACGCAGTGGCACCACGCCTGTGACCTGGCGAGTCACTTTACATGCTCCGTATCGTCGGTGGCGACGACCGCCATCTCGCCGGTCACTGAGATTGGTACCATTTCTGAGGCATCGGAAGATGACCGTCGGGAGGTCTTTGAGTGCGTCACATTTGAGAACGATGCCATCGAGCGGCTCTTTAGCGTCGAAGACAACCCCGCCGACGAGCTCGAGCGCGTCCAAATGCTGTTGGAACGCAAGAACCACCTCGTGCGCCACGCATTCTACTGCAAGCACCGTCCGGGCACAACTCACGCTGCGAGTCTCGATGAGCTTTGCCACGTCGTCAAGGTCTTGCGGCTGCCGCGCGACGTCCACGTTCTCCCGCAGCTGCGAGACGACGAGCTCATCAGCACCTCGTACTTTGGCGAGCACCTCTTTTCGCCCGACGACGTAGCCGAAGTGGTACTGCAGCTCTGCAACGAACAGTTTCTCCCGCAGCTCACACCACTGAGTGCGCGTGTCGAGTTCTTCCTCACGCACCACGTGCCGCTGGCGATGCAAAAGCCAAGCGCCATTCGCGAAGTCATGCACACGGCCGACGTGAAGAAAGCGCTGAGTGACCACAGCTACACGCTGCGGACGATCTTCCGACGATACTGTGCCAAAGAACGCGACCTCCTCGCAGCCGCGGCGGCCAAGCGCCGCGCTGCCGTCGTCACCACGGCAGCAAACGCTGCCATCTATGCCACTTCGTCTAGTACCACACCAGCTCCCGCACCTCCGGTGGTGGCCAGTGCTGCGCCGCCAGGCATTACCAAATTTATGCGGCTCGCCGATTGGCACGACTTCATTGCCGACTACAAACTGCTCCGCGCACGGTTCACAATCGAGTATGCGACCGTCGTGTTTTGCAATGTGCAAGAAGCCGAGTCGGGGTTGGAAGACGATTTAGAAATGATTTTCAGCGAATTCTCGGAAGCGATTGTCGCGCTCGCAGTGTGTTATTTCCCCGACCCGTTTCTCCGCCACGCGACGCGCGTGCACCAATTCATCCGGCGGTACGTGCCCGTATCACCAGAAGACACACGCGACCACCACAGCTAGAAGACACCGCATTGGTTGTTGTGGGTTGAGTTGATTCTGTTAGTAGTACGAGAGTACGTACGCACTACCTGGGTCTCTAAATGACTTGTTTTCACTATGGCTGGGTCTGGGTCCCGGTACCTCCTTTCTCCTTTTCGTCTCCTCGTTGGCTCTAAATCAACGCGTCAAACTGGACACCGGCGACCGTGTACCCTCGCAGCGAGCGCTTGACCATGTTTGTAAACTGCGTGGGGTCGTTGCGGAAGAGCTCGGCGGCTTCGCGGTTCAACGGATCGTCGGGATTTGGCTCGTAAAAGAGGTAAATCAGACCGTAAATGACCGAATTGATGTCCAACACTGGTTTCCAGTCTTCACGGAGAATGTTAAGGCAGACATTGCCGTCGAGATCAATGTTGGGGTGATAAATCTTGGTCAAGCACTTGACCTTGGGCGGTTCGTGCGGGTACATCTACAATAGAAAAATGCCATAGTAAATACAATAAAAACTCCAACACCCCAACGAGAAAACGCTACACTACGTACCGGTGGGATCTTGAAGAGAAAGTCGTAGGTCGCGCCTTTCCAGAGGCCCGTATCGGCACACACTTTGACGTGGAACAGCGTGAGGTCGTTGGCGTCGGGGAACGTGACGGTCGCGGCCTGGCCGCCGTCGAGCTCCGCAATGTCTTTCTGGATGCGGATTTCGCCAGGTGTCCGCTTCTTTTCTTTGCTCGCGCCAGTTCGCTTGCCGCGGCCCACGCCCAGGATCTTGACTGTCTTTGGTTTGTCCGTCGCCACAGGGTCGGTCGCAGAAGTGCCGTTCTCGGCATCGACGGCGCCGTTTTCCGTCGCGGTTTCGTTGGCAGCCGCCGCCTTCTCCTCCTCCGCCTTCTTCTCCTGCTGCTTGGCCTTCAAGCGAATCATCTTTCGTCTCGTGCGCGTTGATACGTGGGGTCCTCTTTGGTGACTTAGGGCGACGGCGGCTGGCTGGGTTGCTTGCTGGTTTCTCGAGGAAAGCTGAGAGGGGAATCCCACGAACAACGGCTTTTGTACCCACCAGTGGGTCCAACTACCGTGTTTTGACAAGGCATCACACCGCGTAAATTACGGTCAGGAATAAATCGAGAGGGCGGTTTTAGCAGGGTCAGGTACTGTATCACTTCAATTTCAGTACACGGCAGGGTCACACCGAAATGGGTCATTATTCAACAGCCACAAAAGAGATGAAAGAGGCTACCGTCCTGCACTTGCTACTCGCTGCCGAGTTAGTGGAGACGTCTGTGACCGCTTTACAACTTCGACGAGGCGATGATCTGCTTCATCTGCGGCGAGATCTCGTCGAGCTCGGGGTCCGTGGCGTTGCCAAAGTCCGTAATGGCCGACCACTTGGTCTTGACGTCCTCAATCGTAATGGGCTTCTCAAGGTCGAAAAAGTGGCCGTGCGAGCGGGTGTACTTGACCTGCGCCGTCCAGCCGCCGCCGCTCTCAAAAACGCAGCCCGTGCACGGCACGTCTTCGTGGCAGAGGAATGCAATGGTCGGCGCGACGTAGTCGGGCTTCCATTTGGCGACGAGCTCTTCGGGCATGACAGTCGCGGTCATGGCCGAGCCAGCGCCCGGGGCCACGACGTTGACCTTAATGTTGACCTTGGCGCCTTCCTTCGAGAGCGACTTGCCAAAGCCGACCATAGCCGACTTGGCCGAGCTGTAGTTGGTCTGACCAAACTGACCGTAGAGACCGTTCACCGAGGTCACGAGGATCACGCGGCCGTACTTCTGCTTGCGCATGTGGGGCCATGCAGCGTGAGTCACCGCGTAGGCTAAACAGTAGGCAAACAGGAGGGTGAGTATCTCTTACAGGGAAATAAACAACATGCAAGTTCTGCTGAGGTAACGTACTGCCTTGGAGGTGGGTGTTGAGCACAGCGTTCCACTTGTCCTGGTTCATCTTGACAAAGCTCGTGTCACGGAGAATGCCCGCGTTGTTCACGACAATGTCGACGCGACCAAAGTTCTCAATGGCCGTCGCCACGACCTTGTCGCCGTCCGTGACCGAGTTGTAGTTACCAACCGCCTCACCACCTGTTTAAACAAGCACAAACGCCACGTCAGCGCTTCTCCACGGCAAAATACAGGGCAGCGCACACAATACATACCGCTGGCCTTGATTTCGGCAACGACTTTGTCGGCCGCGGCCTTGGCAAAGTCGTTCACGACACTGTACACATCGAGAGGGAGAGTCAGCATTCCCACACAGCACTTGATGAATCCATGGTGTGGACGTACACTTTGGCGCCACGCGAAGCGAAGAGCAACGCGTAGGAGCGGCCGAGGCCGGCGCCCGCGCCCGTGATGATGGCGACACGTCCGTCGAAGCGAAGAGCCATGGCGGTGGGTGAGAAAGAGGCGTGAGGTGGGTGAGTGCCGCTGTGAAAGGAAGTCTGGTTGTGGGATGTCGAGTCGGCCGTGAACCCGATGATGTCTCCTCTTGGTGACAGGCCACACAGATCACAAAACTGAAGCAAAACAATATGTATAATCTTATGGAAATAATTAATTAACACAGCTCTCTTTGGAATCAAAAACGCAAGGTGTCCTAAAACGTAGACTGTTAGGAACAGACAGATGCGTTTTCGCCTTCCGATTGAAGTTTGAGCCACGGCCAGCCGTGTGTTTTACGACATCCGTTTACGTCATGCATTCTTGTCGGTCAACATTCGTGCAACCGTACGTGCGATTGTTGGACGAAGGTCGCACAGTTGCGACCCTTGCTACTTGCATTTGTACCTCTGTTGCTAGATACAACGTTCTGTTGGCTGCCGCGCCGGTTGATGGTTGGTGCATGAAGCGAAACAGCATTCGCGCAAGTTGAATCGGTGGCAGCATCATGGACGCGAACGTTGTTGGGAGCTTCCAGAAGAAAGTTGTGCAGCACCCAGAGGTATGGTCCAGTAGAGGATGCAAAGCGAAAGTATTCGTGCAACTCACAATACCAGAGTCACTCTCGGGCCGACGCTCTGCGAGGTCAAGTGTAATAGTCTGACGTTTTGGATTGTTTGTAGGTGTTCTTCACACCGTCCGAAGACATTGCACAGGAGATCAAGGGCTTCACAAAGCATGTGTTCGACCACTGCACCAAGTCTGTAAGCCGCAGCGCTGCGACGCCTCTCGATCAGCTGTACATCGACGGCTTTGACGCCGACCAGATCTGGGAGCAGCTCCGTCTCCAGAACGAACCGTTGCTTGAGGAGCTCAGCATGCGCATCCGCACCTTCCAGAAAAAGCCCGAGCAAATCCGTTTGTTCCCATCTGAGAAGGGTGAGCAGGTAGAAGTGGAGGAAGCAATGGAGTTGAGCGACGAGGTCGATGAGGACGATGACGATGACGTGCAAGCGACTGTGGACTCGGACGATGACGATACCGAGAAAGACGATGAAGAAGAAGAGGAAACGGACAATCATACAGTAAATAAGCCGAAGAAGGCGGTGAAGAAAGCCAAAAAGGCGCGCGATGTGGCCGAAGACGGCTTCTTTGATTGGGACGAGATGGACCGGATTGCCGAGGAAGAAGAAGACGACGACGACGAAGAAGAAGAGGATGCTGGTGTTGACGAATTGGACGGCAATGACGATGACGAGGAAGGTCTCGAGGACGACGACAGCGAAGACGAAGACATGGAAGACGAAGAACTCGATGACGAGTCGGCCGCGAATATGAAATTTGACGATTTTTTTGAAGAGCCGGATGTCAATAAGTCGAAGCGTCGTGGTGGCGCCGGTGATGAAGACGAGGAGGACGAAGAAGAGGAGGAGGAAGAGGAGGAGGAAGAGGAGGAGGAGGAGGAAGAGGAGTACCCGACCGTAGACCGATCGACGTTAACAGACGCGGATGGTGACGTTGACGGCGATGACCTCGCTGAGCGCGGTATTATGTCAACGCACCAGCGTCAGCGTCAGCGGTTGCAGCAGGAGATCAAACAACTTGAGAAGGAAGCGCTGACAGACAAGCCGTGGGAGCTCAAGGGCGAAGTGCGGTCCGGAGCGCGTCCAGAGAACAGTCTGCTGGAAGCCGTGCTCGACTACGACCGACCGGTCAAGGTCGCGCCCGTAATTACAGTCGAAGTGTCGGTAGCACTGGAAGACATGATTAAGAAGCGTATCCTGGAAGACGACTTTGACGATGTTATCCGCAAATTTGCACCGAACGAAGAGGACGAGAAGAAAAAGCTTTTGGACGTATCGATGGAGAAATCCAAGGAAGGGCTTGGCGAGATTTACGAAAAGGAGTACATGAAGACCGCCATGGGCTTTGAAGCCGACGACGACTCCAAGCAGGAGCAAGAAGAGATTGAAGTGATGTTCAAGAGTCTCTGCTGGAAGCTCGACGCATTGTCGAACTACCAGTTCACACCCAAGCCCATGGTCAAGGAGCTGCAGGTCAAGCCGTCGGTCCCAGCCATCGCCATGGAGGAGGTCGTGCCGATCAGCGTGAGCGACGCCAACCTCAAGGCGCCAGAGGAGGTCTTCCAGAAGAAGCGCAAGCGTGGCGAGGCCGTGCTCCAATCCAAGGACGAGATGACCCAGGACGAACGCAAAGCGCAGCGCGGTGCCAAGAAGCGCGTGCGCCGGAAAGAGAAGAAACAAGCCGACGCCGACGAGCGGCTCGTGGCCAAGATCAACCCGGGGCTCGGCAACAAGTACGAGAAAAAGAAAATGCTCGAGAGCATCGCGAACGCCAAGAACATTACGACCGGCAAGGAGATCGAGGGCTCGACCAAGCAATTTTCCAACTCGAAAGAATTCTTCTCGCGTCTCCAGGTGGGTACCAAGAGTTGTGTGTATGTGTGTGACGTGGCTATATATTCTAACCCGAATGCTTTTTTTACCTTTGTAGGAAGACGTGCAGGGCGCGATTCGGAAACAAAAGAGTGCTGGGGCAGCCACATAAACTCCCTTGGATGTCATCTCGAATCCACCACCAGACTCCACGTGGGTGCTCTTATTACATCGTGGGTTCTATGCGTTGCGAAGTGCCTTCTGCCTATAGGTCCTGCACGCCACGCCCTTGTTCGCTGAGTGCGACGGCAACGATCCCTAAGTTTATCGCAATAGAAGTTCTGTATCTTGGTGCGTGTGCAATTGGTCATGTCTTTGTGGCACTACTGTACACTGGTGAATCTTCTCGTCTTCTGTTTTTTTCAAAATTCCAGAATTCGCCTGAGAAGAGCCAGCTGAGACATGACGACACAGAAGAAGGTGAAGCTTCCACCAGTTTACAAAGAAGGGTGAGACGGAGTTGCGTGTGACTGGGTTATTCATTGTCCTTCAGTTTTCAATCAAAACAAGGTACGGTTAGTCGCGGTTGAAGTGGGAAAGATTTCGAACCATGGAAAGGGACGATCGGTGATATCATTGAGTGGTGCGTGTCTCGTGTGGCGCCACTTGTCGACGCTCGGCTTCGCTATAGTCACACAGGGTTTTTTGGTCTTCGACTGCGCTACCTTAGCTCGTCACTTTGGATTCGACGCCGTCGCGACGAAGCTCCTCCTTTCTCACGTCTAACCTCCCAACAACCTACATCCGATGCAAGTCTCCACCACAAAAACCTCCCCGCGCAACGCCAGCGGTGAGCCGGCGGCAGGCCACAATGGCGGGCTCAAGCGCTACCCGTCGACGGTCTCAAACGGCCCCGACTACTCGGCCGAAGTGCAGAGCGACTCGGAGCCGATCTACGGCCACCCGCTCATGTGCGCGAGCGTGCCTACGGAACGGTTCCCACGGCGTTCCGTACCGGCGCGCGTTGCCCACCAGCTCATTAAAGACGAGCTCTCGCTCGACGGCAACCCCAAGATGAACGTACGTTTTGTTGGATCCAGAGATTCAGACGTTTTTGTGTTTGTCGTCTAACCGTTTCTTTCGGATTTCGGCATATGACTGCAGCTCGCCTCGTTCGTGACCACGTATATGGAACCCGAGGCGGAAGACCTTATGGTCGACGGACTCCGCAAAAACTACATTGATCTGGACCAGTACCCGCAAACCGCGGAAATCCACAACCGCTGCGTACAGATGCTCGCTAATCTATACCACGCTCCGCTCGAAGCCGGCCAGCAGGCCACTGGCACAGGCTGCATCGGCTCGTCCGAAGCGATTATGCTCGCCGGGCTGGCCATGAAACGCAAGTGGCGCGACCGCCGCCGCGCCCAAGGCCTGGCGTTTGACACACCCAACATGGTCTTTGGCTCGAACGTCCAAGTGTGCTGGCACAAAATGTGCAAGTACTTTGAAATCGAAGTCCGCGAAGCCGACGTGTCGCCCGACTGCCTCGTGCTCACGGCTGAGCGCGCGCGGCCGCTCTTGGACGAAAACACTATTGGTATTAGTGCGATCTTGGGCAGTACGTTCAACGGCGAGTACGAAGACGTAGCTGCGATCCACGCCATGGTCGACGAAGTTAACGCTGCCAACGACTGGGCGATCCCGATCCACGTCGATGCCGCCAGTGGTGGGTTCATTGCGCCGTTCCTCAACCCTGAACTTGAGTGGGACTTTCGCTTGCCCAACGTCAAGTCGATCAACGTGAGCGGCCACAAGTTTGGGCTTGTATACGCGGGCATGGGCTGGGCACTGTGGCGCGAGCGCGCAGATCTGCCCGAGGACCTCGTGTTCCACGTCAATTATCTGGGCGGTGACCAGCAGTCGTTTACGCTCAACTTTTCCAAAGGCGCTGGCAACGTTGTAGCGCAGTACTACAACATCTTGCGCTTTGGTTATGACGGGTACAAGACCATCATGGAAGCGTCCATGGAGAACGCCGAGTACTTGCGCAGTTCGCTCTTGGCGACTGGCCATTTCCACATTGTCGACAAGCAGCACATGCCGCTCGTGGCGTTTGCGTTGAACGATTCGAGTCGCTACTCGTGCTTTGATATCCAAGACAAACTCAAAAGCCGCGGGTGGATCGTCCCGGCCTACACGTGCTCGCGCGGCGCCGAGTCGCTCGTGATCATGCGCGTGGTCGTCAAGCAGAATTTCTCGTACAACATGGCCAACATGTTGGTCCAAGATATTCTAAAAGCCATTGACGCGCTTGAGAAGCACCACGTGCTAGTCGACACGGCCATGTCGTCGCCCAAAGCCAAGAAACTGCAGTTTGTCGACGTTGTGCACTCGCTCCAAAACAACCTCCCGCACCAAAAGTCGGGCATTACGACCCACGGCGTGTGCTAACCAGATAAATCCATGCAAGCTCAAACAAGGCCCTTTGGTTTGGTTCGTTAACGTGTGTGTTTTTTAATGCAAACATATATAATATCCCTTCCTTTTTTACGGATTCGACCTCTCACGCACTTCTTCAAAGGTTTCTTCTGACACCTCATTCATCCGCCGTCTTGGTCAGTGGTGCTGGCAGCGCCATGAATTTGTTGCCCGTGTGCTTTGTGACCTTGGGTTTCTCGGCCATTGATGCCGTGTCGTCCAACCACACGCGATCGACAAACTGACTCGGCGCGCTGCGGCTCGTCATACGGTCCCACTTGAGGCACACGGCAAACGCACGCACCGTTGAGGCGCCACCGAAAAACTGCTTTTTGATTTTGGACGGCAACGTCACCTGCTCCGCGTCGCGTACGTACCCCTTGTCTACTGGGCATGTTGCTGTGCGCGCCGCGCGGGCGTCCATGTCATTGAATTGGACATCGGTCAGAAACGGTTTGGTCGCGCTATCGACTTCCCTCAAAGTCAGTGTCGTCGACTGTACGCAAAGGATCGTCCATGGGGCGCTACTATAGTCCTTGGAGTGAGCGTCGCCGCTGCGGTCGTACCCGCTGCCTTTGGCACGGCACTGATTCGTAATGTCGTCCACCGTAACCCTGCTGTCGGCTGCCTGGAGCAGCACCACGTCCGAAATCACGTGGAGGCGAGGCAGCCGAGTCCAGTACGCGGCTTCGGTCGCGTACATCACCAGCACATTCCGCGTCCACCCTCGCTCGTCGAGCCGGTCGAAATCAGTGCCACTCTCTAACTGCACAATCGCGACACCGCTGCCGTCACTGGCGACACGCTCGGCGTACACAAGGCGGTGAGGCGCGTCGTCGGCGAGTGTGTTCTTGGTGCAAAACGTGTTGACATTGGGCACTTTGGTAGCAGGCTCAAGTGCGCGTGCTTCAAGTCCCTTGCCGCCCGCGACGACCTCAAAGCACGCCGCGTGGGGCGGGGCAAAGCTATAGGCTTTGAACGACAGCGACAGCGTCCATCCGTCCGACTCGGTCTTGCCATCCACATCGATCGCCGTGGCAAAGGGATTGAACGATTCGTGCACCCGGATGGTGCGATCCGGTGCTGCCAAGTACCACACCGCACGCGCATACACAAACCGCGCGAGTTCACTGATTTTCTCACCATCGGCTTGTATCGACTCGAGTGAGTACTTGAGTGCGTTGCAGTTGGTCACGATTGGCACGACCGAGAGGTAAAACATCAAGAGCTGCGTCTGCACAAGGCCGTACGCGTGGTCGTGGGAGTCAAAGGTCGTGGCAAATAGTCCTTTTTCGTCTTTGAGGATGGTCCCCAGCTCGGAAAACAGCGCGGCAACGCCAAAATCGTCGCACTTGGCGACCATTTGGTCGCGCGTGAGGTTCCCGCTGGCGTACTGCAGTGACGCGGCGTGGACCACTGCAAATTTGTCCTTCATGGTCGTCACGTCCGTGAGCTTCATTTCGGCAACAATCTTGGCCGGGAGGTCCGAGACCTCGTGGAGGATCCGGTCAATGCCCGAAATGATTACGCCGACTTTGTCGTTGACGTCTTTGAGCGTCGTCTGGATCGCATCCATTTCGGTCTTGAACGTGGTGTGGAGATCGTGCAGCGCCACGAGCACCGGGTCTTCTTTGCTACCTCCACCATCAATGATTGCAAACACGGAGGCTGCGACCGAGAATGCAATGCCGGCGTACCCAAAGGCCCCGGGCAGCACACTTACGGCATCCCCAATGCCCTTGAGCATCTTGGATGTGTCTTTATTTATCCCCGACTGGATCGCGAGCTGGATGCCGTCGGTGGCAAACTTGATGTTGGTGAGCACTTCTGCCTTGGTTTTGTCTGGTACTTCGCTGATGGTCTGGACGGCCGAGTTAACGATTGTAGCTTTGACGATTGGCGGTGCAACCGACGCCGACGGGTCGTCCTGGGCGAGGCTGTAGCCGACAAAGAAGACCAAAACGAGGACCAGTGCTGGTAGGACACGGAGTAAAGATGAAGACGGCATCGCCATGGGGAGAGAGGCGGAGAGAGCAGTGGGTTGGGGGTCTCGAGGAGTCGCCAAAAACACAAGTGGGGTGAATGGAAGAGCGAACCGCGGCGTTTGGCGGCCATGACGGAACTGCCGGTATCACGGTGTCAATCAACACCGACATTGACCGATGACGCGTCCGACGACTCGTTCGAAAGATCGCAAGATGCGATCCATTCGGTTCCACGAAAGTCTCTGTTGCCATCGACGTCAGCAAAGAGGTGGTGGTGGGTGAGAATGTGCGTGCGTGTCGACGTGGCGTCGACGGGACCATCGCGGTTTCTCTTAGCGATGCGATAATGGAACATGGTCTGTGACGTGTGTCATGAAGTGTAGCCATATTGTTCTTAACAGTGGAAGAGGTGTTCGTAACATTTACCCGCCAACTGGTGACTCGGTTTCCCGCCATCCGCGGGCTATCCTCGCCAACCAAACCAACAGTGAAAAGATGAAACTAGCGGGTTTTCTTCCCACAAAACCCACGAAAGTCAAACCCACAAAGACCCAGAGAACCCGAATCGCTATTATCTAGTCCCACAAACCCACGGGTACGAAATCACAAACGGGTCTAGTGAAACTCGGCCTGTACCGTACCACTGCAGACGAGCAGGGCAACGCATCCTCCTGCTCCGTTTTGGGCGAGTGGTTCTGCGAGTCGCCGCTGCTGGTGGCTTGTGCGTTCTTTCACGGCGCGCGCCATTCCGCCTTTTGCATTGGCGACCGTGTTGAAGCTGCGTCCTTCCCACTCGTGCTTGCCCCATCCCCTTTCTCCACCATGAAGTACCTCGCTGTCACGGGTGGCACAGTCAGCGGCCTCGGCAAGGGCATCACCATCAGCAGCATTGGCGTCATTCTCAAAGCCTGCGGCTTGCGCGTCACGTCCATCAAGATTGATCCGTACCTCAACTGCGACGCCGGCACCATGTCGCCGTTTGAGCACGGCGAAGTCTTTGTGCTCGACGACGGCGGCGAAGGCGACCTCGACCTCGGCAACTACGAGCGATTCCTCGGCGTCACGCTGTCGCGCGACCACAACATTACGACTGGCAAGGTCTACCAGCAAGTGCTCGAGAAGGAGCGCCGGGGCGACTACCTCGGCAAGACCGTGCAGGTCGTGCCCCACGTCTCAGACGCGATCCAGGACTGGATCGAGCGCGTCGCGCAGCTGCCTGTCGACGGCAGCGACGACGTGGCCGACGTTTGCCTCATTGAAGTTGGCGGCACGGTCGGTGACATTGAGAGCATGATTTTTCTCGAGGCATTGCGCCAATTCCAGTTCCGCGTCGGCGTCGAGAACTTTTGCTTGGTCCACGTCTCGCTCGTGCCCGTGCTCGGGTCGGTCGGCGAGCAAAAGACCAAGCCGACGCAGCACGCTATCAAAGAACTGCGCAGTGCAGGGCTGTCGCCGGACGTCATTATCTGCCGCGCGAGTTCGCAGCTTGAGCCGTCGACCAAGTCCAAGATCGGCATGTTTTGCCAGGTCTCGGGCAACCACGTGCTGTCGGTGCACGACGTGAGTAACATTTATCACGTGCCGCTCTTGTTGGCCAAGCAAGGCGCTGCGAGCATCTTGCTCTCGCGCTTGCAGCTCATGAGCCGCTTTCGCGAACCGGAGCTCGAAGCGTGGTCGGCCATGGCCCACCGCGTGGACCAGTACACCGAGAGCTGCCGCATTGCGTTGGTTGGCAAATACACGGGTCTCCAAGATTCGTACTTGAGTGTGATTAAAGCGCTCAAGCACGCGACCATGAAGTGCGACCGCGACCTCGTGATCGAGTGGATCGAGGCCTCAGACCTAGAGGACGAGACCAAGGAAAAAGATGCCGACAGCTACAATGCCGCGTGGACCAAGCTTCGCGCGTGCGACGGCATTGTTGTGCCGGGTGGCTTTGGCGACCGCGGCGTCGATGGCAAAGTGCTTACGGCGCAGTACGCGCGCGAGCACAAGGTGCCGTACTTGGGGATTTGCTTGGGTATGCAGGTCGCGGTGATTGAGTATGCGCGCAATGTCGTGGGCTTGAAACACGCCACGAGCGAAGAATTTGACGCCAAGGCCGAGCACAAGGTCGTGGTGTTCATGCCCGAGATCAATCCTGACGTCATGGGCGGCACAATGCGCTGTGGCGCACGCGAGACGGTGCTCCACGAAAAGACCGAGGCAGCCAAGCGTTCGCTGGCGTCGTACCTTTACGGCAAAGGCCAGCGCATCCTCGAGCGCCATCGTCACCGGTACGAAGTGAACCCCGAGTTCGTCGAGACCATCCGCGACGCCGGCCTCAACTTTGTCGGCACCGACACCAAGAGCGTGCGCATGCAGATTGTCGAGCTCGACCGCGACGTGCATCCGTTCTACTTTGCGTCGCAGTACCACCCCGAGTTCAAGTCGCGACCTGTGGATCCGTCGCCGCCGTTCTATGGGCTCATCCTCGCGGCCACCGGGAAGCTGACGGCGTTCATTGACGAGTGCGAAGCTAAGGGCAAGTAACATCTCCATGTTCCCGATCCGATCACCACTCGGCGACGAAGCAGAGAAAAAACATATGAGAGAGAGTACATGAGAGAGATGATTCGTTTTGTTGGGTGCATTCTTCCGTTTCGGTGGAGCTACCAACAAGACGAATCCCTCTCACTCTCGCGCCAGCCCAGATAGAGAAGAAAAGACCATACAGATTGTAACAGTACTATTTAACGGTATTTACTACTACGTAGTATTGCCCACCATCAATATTCACCACATACACAACATCCACAACACAACGGACCTCCACAAACATCTCCATTCGCATGGTGCCTCCTTGGAGGTGCCAGCACTGTATCACCTTCGCTATGTGCTTGTATTAAGGTAGCTGCCAGTACTGTTATATGCACCTCAAACTGTCAAAAATGAGCACCAACGGGTTGGGCCCGGTCAAAGGTTGCATGCTGACAAACTTGCGGTACTGGTCTCATGGATGTTGCGCATTAAGAGCCACGCCACACGCTGCCAAAGTTTGTGTGCCGGGGCAGTTGGTGACTGTGCAATTCTTCCTGAACACGTTTACAACTTACTGGCAGAACCGAGACCATGTGCGTGCGTTTACCAGCCACAACAGGGTTTTGATCGTATTCCCCATCATCCGCACGCATAGAGCTTTGCCTTGCGCGACCGCAAGCATCCACCAAGCTACACAATTAGAGCGGGAACGCGAGAGAGGGTTCTCCCTAAAAATGAAAAGGGCAGGACGACAAGCACCAGTCCGTTGCCGAAGGAAGTCGGCTCGGAAAGGAGAAATATAATCTCAAATTCTCGGACCAAATCGCGGAGTTTGCTGGAGATGCTCGGTACAAGTAGGCAGTGGAAAATAGACAGGGGTTGAAGTGGCTGGTAGCCGATTTCGAGGGATCGACACTGCAGATGTATAAATTTGGGTCAATGTACAGACGATAGCGTCCAAGCGTCTTCTCTAAATGGTCTTATGGATGCTGTACATGTGAAAACTTCAAATAACTTCGTAGCCATGAGCGAACATTGAACTATTGATCACCCGCGCGGCTGTTGCCACACAAACCTGGCGTCTCGATCGACGCTGGAGCTGTCGGTGGATCGCCGACGTTGTGACTTTGGCGGCTTTTCAACCGACCATCACTCCTGTTCAAGGTCACAAAAAGATCCGCGGTCACTCGCACAAGTTTGGACGCTGCCAGAGACCAAACCATCAAATCCGCAAATGTTAAATGTTGAACTGACCACCAAGAAGGAAATCAAGGGGGAGCATAATGGCGCTGTGCAGTGGAGAGGACTCACTTTTCAAACCCCACAACCGACTACAGACCCTAAATACCCCAACAACCCAACAACTCCAACACTAACACCATTATGAGCTTCTCGGACCTTCTCGTGACGGCCGTAGATCTCGTCCTGACCATGATCGAGTCGATGATGGTAGAGACCCCGACGACGGCGATGCCCACCGAAGACGCGGCTGATGTGTCCATGCAGGCGATGCACGCGGGAGAAGACGTGCAGAACGATAGAGACGGCGAGCACGCACTGGTCGTCGAGGAAGACAACGAAGAACAACACGAGACGCCAGTCACCACCGGCGAACACTTGGCGTTGGTCCCGGGCGGCAGCCTTGCCGACGTGCACGATGCGACTTCGGATGTATCGGCGACGACCCCGAGCATCCTCGTGCAGCTCTTTAGTGCTGCCAAGAACGCGCTGGCGATTGCCAAGCAGCGCATTGCGCGACGGCAGTGGCCGCGGCCGTGGCCAAGTGGATATACCCACCGACGCCTCCGAGCGTCTCCGTGCAGCTCATGACGGCTGCCTAGAACACGCTGGCGCACACCCGGCAGCGCGCCAGAACCTGCATGATCGCAGTAGGCGTGGCGACCAAGCTGATCGCCCCACCGCCTACACCAAGCGTGAGCGTCACCACGCGACTTGCCAAGGTAGGCAAGAAGGCGCTCACGACGGCCACGCAGTGTGTGAACAATTGCGCAGTCGCCGTGATCATGCTGGTGGTCCAATGGGCGTTATGGTGTGCCCTCGTCTGGGCTACGCAGCACGTTCACAGCAAGTTTGTGCGCGAACTAGAACGCCTGGCGGAGACGAGCAATGACCGCACCGGTCGCGGGTGGTAAGACCCGATATGGAGAGCACAACGAAGAAAAGAGAAAGAGAAGAGAGAGAAGGATGGCCCCAGTCGGTACTAAAGGCGGCCGCGCCTGTCGTGCATCACACGCGACAGGCAATGGCAACGTTGCTGACGCCCATGAGTCCACGAGACGTGAAAAGACGAAGAGTAGGAACAGTAGCCACCAATTTGTATTTATTCGTGATCCGTAGGACGTAGAAGACGCAGCAGCGTGTCGAGCCACCGCCAGCGCACCCTTTTTACCAACAATTTAGTCACACAAAAATCTCATTTGTGTATGCTTGACGATAGCAGTTGGCGTGCGTAGACTTGGCTTTCTCGTTCGTGTCCACCAATCCACAGAGATAGCGGAGGTGGAGATGACTTAAGCAGCTTGCGCTTGATCGCCCGCTTGCTGTGGTGCTTCTAATCTTGTATCGATATAGCACGCTATCCAAAGTGAGCCTCCAGCGTCGTGCTTATGGATACTCTCGCTTAGCCGAGGTCTATCATCTGGGATGAAATGAGCCTTGAAAAGCGGCAGACAGTTGATAAGCCACAGAAGAAACGCGATACCGAGATGAACCAAGTGACAGTTAAAATCAAGACGTCCTCGCTCGAGCTGTTCGAGCATATTTTAGCTGGCAATTCGACACGTAGAGCGTAGGTTCTACGACCATTCAGTACCTGATGATCTGCGATCTGCAAGAACCGAATGAAAATCATTCGCTGGTCCAGCAGCTAACTTGACGGAAGGTGAAACGTACCAGCGTGACGTACTCGGCCGTGAGTTTGATATCGAAGAGTACGTCGGCCAGTCCAGACGGGTAAAGCATGTTGGGGCCATTGGGAGTACAGCATTTCTTGTCCGTCCCCGCTGAACGTGATATTGGCCTGTCGGGCACGCCCATCATTGCGCATAAGACCGTGCAAAACAGCACACATTACGAAGTGAACCAGTAAACAGTTCGTCCGCAATGATTTCCTCATGGTGATGCGTGCGTCCGTCCCCACACCGTCAGTTTTGCCTTGCCATCCTTTGTCGAATAGGAACTGGTAATATGTCGTTGTTGTCGTACGCCACGCCTGGCAGAACGCGTGCTTTGCGCACATAGAACACCACTAGTCCTCGTTGTCCGCTGCTTCATTTTTTTCCATCTCTTTCCGTCGTACTTGCACTGTGGTGCGCTGTACCCGTCCCCTTGGACAACGTTTGCAGCAGGAAAGTACGTACGCTGTCGTTTCGTGTGGATGGTAGCGACGGAAGGCGCATCTATCGTTTCGAGCGCTGGTGCGCGGAACCCTCTACTGTAACTCTTCGTACTGTAGCTCCCCACATGTCCACATTCCTCGTAAGCTCTCCTCGCGCTTCCGCCTGACACGTGCGTGAGGTGGTCACATTGGGTGGGTTTGAGTATCGTTTTGTTCGTGTCCGTTTGTCCGTTATGCTGCGTCGAGTGCGTGTTCGTTCACCACTTCCATCGTGGGCGATTCAGTCGCGCGACGGGGTGGCAAATTCCCCACGAATCTTCCATGCCGCACGAACCGTGCGGCAACACTTCAACTGAGGAGTTAGGTTACGTAATCTCAGACAAAGGGTACAATTTCCAGTTCGCTGATACAAATGTGGACCACTCCGAATTGGGTCGCAACTCAATTTGATCCAATCAAACGTGTTCAAAAGTCCATTTCAACCAGTGAAAATATGAGTGGATTGTTTTCACCCAATTGTCACTCGCCTGTGATGATTAACAATGAACACAACACGCGTTACGGATGGAAAATGGACGCTGGGCAGATGACAGCCACCTGCCCGCGAGCTCCGGCGCCGCTCGGCAAGAATGCATGAGCTGCTCATACCGCGATCGGAGATGATGGGGGTAGATGTGGATTCGCTTTATCTCATTTCTTGACAGTCCACAATGATGGACATACATGGCGACCCATACCATTCTTATTCGAATATGCATACCGAACAATGCTTCGATATTTTCCGCCTCAAGGTCTAGTCTTAAACAAGAATAGCAACGTCACTGCACGAGAGCGAGCGTATCTTCCTGCAGCAGGCGACATGGTACTTCATAACCAGGAACGACGGCCGCAAGTGAAAGAACGTTGAGTGTGGCACGCCGTCGTCCGGCGCAGCGTTGCACGTGTGTCTATCTGCCTAGCTCGACGGGGTCCGCAAGAATCGTTCACTTACAGGCAACGACGCTCGCGCGCAAGGCTACCGCGTCATTGCGGTGCGTCGAGACGATAAGTTTGTATCCTCACTGGTGTGCGACTGATAGGCGATCAAGTGACAAGGACGGCAGCGACTTTCCGCTTCTGTCACACTAGGAAGAGGTGACCAAGCTCTTGCATGCCATAGCGTGCTCGAAGGGTAAACAAACATCCTATAACTTCCTTCAATCGTACGAAAGGACAACACCAACACCATCCCAGCGAGACGAGTGTTACAACATGTTTCTAAAGCGAAAATATAATCCGCCTTCTTTTCATTTCGCCTGCATGCCGGTGAGGACACACAGAGCGTTCAGAATAGTGTGGACAAGCGAGTGACATCTCACGGCTGCAGCAGACGCTGGTGTTCTTCTTCTTTGGCAATCTTTTCTTCTTCCAATGTCTGTTTGGCGAGTTGGTACCGCTCGTCAATCTTGCCGCTGGGCTGGGAGGTGGCGTACGCACGGGCTGCAAACTGCGGGTTTTCCTCGGCAGCTTTAGCATACTTGAGAATTGCTTCGCGCGGATCTTCGTCGCGGAACGAATTGCCCTTAATGTGGTTACTCATGAAATACTGCGTAAAGGTCGATGTGCCACTAATGCGGCCGCCCATCCCCGGACCCGTGAGTGGTTTCTCGGGTGCTTTGGACTTCTTCGGATCGGCACGCGTCTTTTGGTACTGGCGCTGCTGGGACATTTCGTCTCGGTACATGGGCAGCGCATGGGGATTGTGGATCGAGCCGACGCCATCGACGCGCACGCCATAGTTTACACTCTGTACGGTGCTCTTTTTCTTGGTGGCACTAAGCAGCACGCCTTTCTTGCTCATGGCGGGGTCGTACAATACACGACACGAACTGCTGGAGCTTCCCACAAAGATCTGATTAATGCCGTGATGCCATTCAACACAGACAGCACTCTCGTCGGTCTGCATCTGGACGCTCGCAATCGGTGTGGTGAGCCCCGGTGTGTGGACGTCCAAAAAGTGCACTTGACCCGCCTGCTCCTTCCCTTTGCGTACGCAGGTGCCGGCCGCGAGACACGTGCCAGCCGTATTAAATGCAACATTGCATGTACCAAATACCCCTTCAATCCCCGAGAACACCTTGAGTGGTAGCTGGGTCTTGCGGATATCCCAGAGCTTGACAGTATCGTCCGAGCACGCTCGTGAGGCGATGACCCTCCCATCCGGCGAGAATCGTACCGACGAGACACCCAAGTCGCCGCCTCCTTCGGCATGGGCATCACGAATGGTGATAGCAGCACCAGCATACGCTTTGCGGGGATCGATGCACTGGAGCTGGCCGTCCATGGTGCCGCATCCTACCAGCGCACCGTCCAAGCTGTAGCGGCACGTCGTCACACTTGATCGTTTGCCTTTCTTGCTCTTGATCTTGACAACCGTCGTGTTTGTGAGCTTCCCGAGCGAGTGCTTGCCTTCCAAATTCCAGACCCGAACCGTTCCGTCCAGTGAGCTCGAGATCATCTGGTCCCGCAGCTGCGGATGCCACGCCGCACCCGTCACCGTGTGCGTGTGACCGGTTGTCTTGGCCATTTCCACGACGTACATGTCGCCCTTTGCAAACTGCAGCTCTTCGACTCCTTCTCGACTGATCACCTTCGGTTGGCTGCCGCTGGTCGCGACGAGCAATCGGTCTCCGGACGGACTATAACTCAAGGCAACAATCGGATGACCTTCATCGGGTTCGGCATCTCGAAACGGACGGATCTGACGCGCCATGCCTGCAAAATCCCACAGTTTCACGTGGTAGTCAAACGAGCCCGTTGCGACGCGCGCTCCTGGCGCGTCGACCGCGATGCAGGCGATTGATTTGCTGTGGGCCGACAGGGTCACATCGAGCGCGATCGGAATATTATAGCGCGCTGCTACGTCGTCTTTGGCGTCTTCGCTTTCGTCGTCGTCCTCGCTACTTTCACTCTCCTCTTCTTCAACGGGCTCCGTACTGTGAGGCTTCAGCGTTTCCCCATCTTGCATTTCGTTACGCATCTTCTGTGCCTGCGTTTGTGCCGGTGTCTGCAGCATTGCCACCGTCATCGCTGCGATCTCGGCTTGCCGCTGTTCCATCGATTGTTGCATCAAGAGTGGGTTAGTACGATAGACCTCGTAAGCAACAGTGCTTGTGGGCGTACCTTCTTCCGCGCTGTGGCTGCGTCGTCTCCACTACGAGGCGTTTCCTCCGTGTCCATGTCGCTTCGGCTGCGCTTGACACCACCAAAACTTTGCGGCAACTCATGTAAAGCGTCTGCATTGACCTCCGTCTCTACTGAATGGTCCTCGGTTTTCTCCTTGAATTCGAGATTCCGCACGTTGTACTTGCGCGTGCTCGCGCCAAATTCGACACAGTCGCCCTCTAACAGAAACGACGTTAGTATCCATTTCCACTGTGCTTTATCGTGGAAAAGTGAAAACTCACCTGCGAGCACACGCGGTTCCATGGGTTTGATCTCCTTGCCGTTCACAAACGTGCCTTGCGCCGAGTCTAAGTCCATGACCACAACGTCACCCTCACGGTTGTGCGCGACCACAGCGTGTTGCCGCGAGATCGATGGGTGGTCCAGCGCATAGTCACAAACGTCGCTGTTGCGTCCAAAGAGCAGACACGCTTGGCGTCCAATCGCGACTGTGTCGACTGCTGCACCGTCTTTAACGACCTCCAGCTGCGCATCGCGGCGTTGGCGCGAAGGTGTCGCTACCCTATGTGCACCCAGCAATGTTTATTTAGTAACGCCACCACTTTATGACGCATAATGCTCTGTAGCCGGCGCTACGCCGCTCCGCGCGTACCATCCTGGTGGCTTGAACTTCCCCATGCTTTTCCTATGTTGGATTTGGTGTGGTGCTTGGGTTAAATTGCGGTATTTCAGTTTTAAATAACAGTTAATAACCGTTATAAGAAATGATAGTTAGGTTTAAAACGTCATGCCTTTGACGTGGCACCACAATTGAAGAGCTCCGCTTCGAGAACGATGGCCAAATCTTCGTTGCGTGCGGACGCCGCGCGGGGCGAGAAGCGCGCGACGCGCATTGACAAGGATATTAAGACCACGCAGAAGCATGGGCGTGTCCTTTCCTTTCTCTACGACATCATGTGGAGCTACCGGTACTTCAAGTACTTTGCCGCCATCCTCATCCTCGGCGAGGCCGTGCTCGGCTACCTCATCATCCAGAAAGTGCCGTGTACGTTGCCTTCTCATGCAATATCCTGGGAGGTGAAGGTATGTCTAACACGCTGACCACTCTCTTGTGTGGGAGACAGACACGGAGATCGACTGGGAGGCTTACATGCAGCAAGTGTCGCAGTTCAAGGCCGGCGAGCGCGATTACGCCAAGATGTACGGCGGCACGGGGCCGCTCGTGTACCCCGCAGGCTTTCTTTACGTATTTTCAGTGCTCCACAGCGTCACGAACGGCGGCGAGAACATCCGTCTTGGTACGTTTACACCATTCTCCTTACGTAGGGATAAAAAACACCACTGACTTTTTTTCTGCCCACAGCGCAGTACATATTCTTGGGCTTTTACCTCATCACAATCGCCACGGTCCTCGCCATTTACTACCGCGCGCGCGTCTTGCCGCCATGGGCCGCGGTCTTTCTCTGCGTCTCGAAACGGCTCCACTCGATCTTTCTCTTGCGGCTCTTCAATGACGGTATTGCCATGATGCTGCTCTACATTGCGGTCTACTTGTTTGCTCGCCAAAAGTGGCGCATCGGCTGTGCGGTCTTTAGCTTTGCCGTGTCCATCAAGATGAACGTCTTGCTCTTTGCGCCGGCGCTGTTTTTCCTGTTGCTCCAGTCCTGTGGACTGCTTCGGACCGCATACTACCTGCTCATCTGCGCGACTATTCAGATTGTGCTTGCGCTGCCGTTTCTCCGGTACAATCCCATCAACTACCTCTCCAAGTCTTTTGAACTCAGTCGCGTGTTTACGTATCAGTGGACCGTCAACTGGAAGTTTCTGCCCGAAGAGATCTTTGTGTCCAAGTCGCTCGCACTCGGTTTGCTCGCGGGCCACCTGCTGTTCCTCGTGCTGTTTCTCGACAAGCACTTTCGGATTGTGGGCACTTTCCGAGCCGTACTCGCCAAACCGTTTGCCATCTACGAGCCATTCCCCATTCGCGCCGAAGTCATTGTGACGTCGCTTTTTGCAGTCAACTACATTGGCATTGTGTTTGCCCGCACGCTGCACTACCAATTCTACATTTGGTTTTTCCCGACATTGCCGTACTTGCTGTGGAAAGCAAACATCCCATTGCTCTTCAAGATCAAGTCGTTTTTGCTGATCGAGTATGCGTTCAATTCGTTCCCCGCGTCACCCATGTCGTCCATGGTACTCCAACTCACGAACGTCTTTCTGCTCGTGTCGCTCTACTTTACCGACGACCACTACCAGTACTTGCCGTACTTGGACGCTGAAGCGCGGCAAAATCTCATTGAATTTATCAACAGCGAAGTGTTTGACGGCCCGCGGTTGCTGGCTATGTACTATGGGAGTGTGACCGACGACCTCGCCGACGGCGCGTTCGTAGCGTCAATTGACGAGCGCGAAGTCGTGTTGACATTGCCCAAGATGAAGCTCACGCTCGCGGTCGGCTTTGGTAGTAGCGCACCCGTGACGACCGAAGGCTATGGCCGCCAGGTGTTGCAGGGCATGGCGAACGAGGCCCAGGAAGGTACGGCGGCCGGCGAGACCATGGCCAATGTCGTGAGCCGCGAGTGGTACAAAGACAAGGCCGAGAAAGAATTGAACACAGAAGCTGCGCGGAAGGAAAGAGAGAAGAACCAGAAGCTGCGTCAGCGCGGTAGCGCCGAACCATAAATCGACCAGACCCAAAAGTGAAGCCATCCACGATTCGGGCCTACCTCTATAAACGCATAAACACTCCATAATTGGGCTTCCAGAATATAGTTTCCAATCGTTTTCAGTCTTTATAATTGATACATTGGTGTCGTCCAATCACCTTGGGCGACGGTCTCACCTCGATCACATCGACCATCAGAAAAACCAAAGCAAACGACATGACGGTCGCGCTGGCGTTTGAGACCGACGACGGCTCGCGCGTCATCGAGACGCGACTCGAAGTCGACGCACACGACGGCGTGCGCGCCGCCGACGCCGATCTCTTTGCGTTCTACGATCTGGCCCGCACGGCCGCGCAGCTTCGCGCAGGTGGCTTTACCAATGTCGCGCTCCAGTTTCCCGACTCGCTGTTGCGTGACGCGCCACGCGTGCAGCGCGAACTCCAACGAACTCTTGCGCTCGAGCGCATTTTTGTATTGGGCGACACATCCTACGGCAGCTGCTGTGTAGACGAAGTCGCCGCACAGCACTTGCGCGCCGACTGCATTGTACATTTTGGCCGCACGTGTCTTAGCGCGACCTCGCAAGTGCCCGTGGTCTATGTGTTTGGCAACGCGCCTGTGGATACACACCAATGTGTGGGTCTACTAAGCACCGCCATAGGTGAGTGGCCGGCGTCGCAGCGCGTGCTCGTGCTGTACGAGCCCAGTTACCACCACGCGAGCGAAGCGATCCACGCAGCGCTTGTGGCGGCATGGCCAGACCGCCGTGTGCTCTACGGCGACATGCCGACTTTCTTTGACCCGCAGAACGCCGACCACCAAAAGCGTATTGCTGTGGAAACAGGCGGTGTCATGGAGACAGAAGGCGCTGCAAGTGTTGTCATTGGCGGCCAGCAGATCCGTCTCGGCGACGACGACCCACGTGACATTACTAGCGATGACTATGCGATTGTGTACATTGGCACCGAGACGCCGCACTTGACGAGTATGCTCATGCGGTACAGCGGCGTGTCGTGCGTGTCGTTTAATCCGCAGATCGGCGAAGTCCGTATGGAAGGCGGGAGTGTGAATCGCTCACTCATGCGGCGGTTCTACCTCGTGCAGCAAGCGCGCGAAGCACAGATCATTGGCATTCTCATGGGCACCCTCGGGGTCTCCAAGTACCTCGACGTCGTCCACAGTCTCCAACGTCTCATCAAGCAGTGCGTCTTCATTTCTCTATTGGGTGCTCCAATATTGGGTAAGTTACTCACTGTTTTTTTCTTGTTTTATAGGAGCGGTCGCAAGTCGTATCTCTTTGTCGTCGGCAAGGTGAACGTGCCAAAGCTCGCCAACTATGCCGAGATCGATGCGTTTGTATTGGTCGCGTGCCAACAGAATTCGCTCATGGACTCGAAGGAGTACTTCAAGCCGATCGTCACGCCATACGAACTGCAGCTCGCGCTCTCGGAGAACGACGAGTGGAGTGGACAGCTCAAGACCGACTTTCGCGAAGTGCTGCCACTGCTCGATAGTGCAACGCAAAGCATTGTGGCCGAGAATGCAGATGAAAAACAAGACGGTGACCACGACGACGATTCGGACTCGCCCTTCTTCTCACTCGTCACGGGCACGTACACGACGGCTGGCAGTCGCGGTGCGCGCTACGTCCAGCAAGAAGTCGGTGACGACGATGACGACGCGACGACCACAGCTCTGCAAGTGCGGAACGAACACGGGGAACTCGTTCAGTATCGAAGCGAAGCCGCCGACTTTTTGGCGACGCGTGAGTACCGCGGACTGGAAGCTCGCATTGGAGAAACGCCGGCGCACGCAGCTGTCGCGGGCACGACCGGCATCGCAAGAGGTTACGCCCATGAGCACTAGATCGGAAATAAAAGCAAAGACGCGAAGGATAGAAATTGATGGCATTACTTACAGCAAGGATCGAAGCGCGTGGGGCTCGGTCAAAAGCTGTACTCGGAGCTGCGCGAGATATGCTCCGGATCGTGTTCGCTGTTTTCGTGGTGCAGATCGTGGCGGAAATCGTCGAGCGACGAGCTGCTGCGCATCACGCGTGTGGAACGGTGCGCAGACTCAGGTGACGCGTCGAAATCGGGCGACATTTGAGTCCACATCATCGCATCTTCGAGCTTGCGAAGGATCTCGGGATCGTCTGAGTTCACGGACGACATGGAAATGCGCGGCGAGTCGCTATCATATTCCCCGCTGTCTTGAAGCATTGCAATGGGGGATCGGATGGCGTCTTGCGGTGGTCGAACCGGCGATGCATCGAGCGACAGATTGCTCGAGCTTGACGGTGGTGGTGTCTCGTATTCGCGCGGAGACGAGTCGAGGCGGTCCAAGCGGTATTGTGGGATAGGCTCGTCGCTCGACTCGTTGCGTTGACGGCGACATGCACCTCGAGACCGGCGCGGCTTCTGCTGCTGATGTTGATGCGACGGTGTCAGTTTGTCGGGTGTCGCGACCATGACGAAGTGGAGGTCGCTCGCCGCCATTGCGCCATGTGTGGACGTGACGCGATGGCTTCGCCTTCCCTTGGTCTCGAACGGCGACTGCCACGTCACACTCTTGCTCTTGGGTCGCCGAAGGGGCAGGGGGCTTGCGTATTCGCCAGCGCAAATAGGATTGAGCGCAACACTCGCGGTTGGTGAGAACAAAGCCGGATTTTTGGTGATTGATCGCTTGCGGCGTCGACACGCCAAGAGGATATGGATTCCGCACACGATGATCACGGGAATCGACATGAGCGCGACACCGAGCAGCAGATCGTTTGGGCGGGTCTTTGCACTTGCAGTTGGCGGCGCGACGGTCGCTCCGGCACCGATTGTTGCGGCTGGTTTCGTCCCGTACTCGGTTCGGAGCTGAGTTTCCATAGTCGCCAGTGGGAGTACCTGGCCTGGCGCCGACACATTCACAGCCGAGCTACGGCTGTGATTGAGCAGTAACACGACGAGAAGGTAGACGCCCTTCATCTTGATCACCATCTCCAACGAAATGCTCTCAGCTGCTTGTCTTCGGACGGCTAACGGAATGGGCATTCATCCGACGGATGACGACGTCGTGCCCGGCGTCTTGTTTGTCATTCTCAATCGCGAGGGAAGAATAAGATCTACTTTTCTGGAAGACCCAAAACTCCATTAAAAAAGATGTTGGCACAGCGGAACCTCTTTACTTGAAGCGTTCGTTCTCAAAGTAGGACAAACGCTCATCCATAAACTGGATGATGCCTTCCTTCTCGTCAATTGTCGCCTTTAGTTTGAGTATCGTAGTTCTGTAATCAACGTCGCAGTCACACTAGAGTTGAGTGAGCATGCCCCGTTCTACCGGAGATATTGTGACGTACCGAAGCAGTGCCAGCTCGCTCGGAAGTGCAGAGGTATCGGCGATACCCAATGGAATTGTCGAGTTGGCCCTCAATCTCTCCAGTGGTAGCTCGGTGTCTGTTCCGGTCGTTGCATCAACAAGCTATGACACAAACGAGAGCATTAGCTAATGATTCCGATTCCGGGGTGAGTCACCAGACTGTACCTGGCGTAGTTTTACCGTCGGTGGTAGTGGAGTACCTGACTTCTTGAACAGCTTCATTGCGATTCCTTCCACTGGCCACACTTCCTCAATATCATCTTCGTGTTCATCATCTGAGAGAACTGGTGCGTGGTTAGACGAAGACATGTCCTCGGCAATTGATCCCAGTCGGTGTCTTTCTGCATTGGACGTTGGAGCGTCCTCTTGGAGAATCGCTTGTGAGAACCACTCGTCCAGGCTGTTGAGGTGTTTCAGCACCACCTTTTGAGCATGTTGTTCCGTCAGGTTTGTCTGTACGATCGTCGTTTTCACTTCGTCTGGAGTACTTTGTGGGGTATAGATGCACTCCTGCGCTTCAGCGACCATTTGAGTGACCTCGTGGAGGTCCACCGCGTTTTGCTCCACTTCACGAGAAAATGATCGATCTTTCTCCGGCAAAGTCTTCTGCAGTTTGATTTCTTCATTCGTGCACAAACAGTCGGCCTCCTGCGAGACCCGACAGAATGATTGGCATTGTGAGTGCCCCTCTGCCTCAACTGCACGAGTAGTCATCTCGTCAAGCTGATCTTGTAGCTCTTGAATCCGAACATGCATGTCGCTCATCAATCCGTTGTACATCCCTTCCCAGTCCGCATTGTCGCTGCCACCACGACCAGCGCGAAGACCGTTGTATCGGCTTTGAGTATCCTCAACGGTCTCTTCTAGCCGCTCCCGATCTCGAGTTTCTTTGCCAACCCCTAAACTCTCCGCGTCGCCCGCGCGGGCTTCGATCGAAGTGATTACTTGCTGCATCGTTCTAAGCTCGTTTTGAGATTGGAAAAGCTGTGCCCGTTGCGTCACGTACGTTTGTGCTAGTTGTTCGTACTTGCCGGACCATTCTTCCGCTTGCTGTGTAACGGCGGTCATTTGACGCTCGAGCTGCTCCGCGACAGCATGCTCCACAAGGTGCTTTGCCGTCATTTCGACGATGTCGTTGCTGAGTTTTGTGACAACGTCACGGGTAACACAAACTTCATCACGCAGACAGCAAACTTGGGCATTGTGGTCAGTCACGTCGATCGTGCGTTCCACTAGCAGAGTAGCAAACGCTGCGTCGCGAGTCACCAGCTGTGCGGCCGCTTTTGCTTCAGAAACACGACACTTTGCCAAATCGTCCTCAATGCGGGCAAGCAACAAACTCTGAGACCAAAATTCCGATGCAAGGTTCGAGTACCTTTCTTCTGTGCCCTCGAGTGTCATTTGAAGCTCACGCCTTTCTTCGTCAACGATTTCGAAGCGAGCCACTGCTTCGCGCTGCATGTCCGCCGCAAAAGTCCACTGTTCCTCAAGTTCCGAAATGCGAGCTGTCAGCTTCTTCGCTCTGTCTCCATCGGTCAGCTCACATTCAGACATTTCCATCGACTCGCTTGACAACGATGCGTCGTCAGTATTTTCGCCCACTCGCACCTTGCTTTCCAGTTCCGTCGCACGACTCGCAGCCTCCTCAAACTGAGCTTTTGCAGCTGATAACTCCACCTCCATCTGCGCCGACAGCTCCAATTGACTCGCATTC
>JAADVD010000123.1:0-74145 GCA_023334535.1 Pythium vanterpoolii | reverse complement strand
GGTTGGTATCGGTCAAGACATCACGGACCGTATTGCTCAGGAGCAAGAATACAGTCGACTAATCGACACAGCCAACGCTCCGATTTTTGGTGTCGACACGGATGGAAAAGTCACAATTTGGAACAAGAAAGCCGCAGAGATTACGCAGTATACCAACTCGGATGTGATGGGCGAGAAGTTAGTCGAGAAGTTCATCACCGAGGACTACCGCGAAGCTGTTGCTCAAGTGCTGTCGAAAGCGTTTGGTGGTCTCGAGACTGCCAATTTCGAGTTCCCGCTTGTCACCAAGATTGGCCGTCGTGTGGAGATCTTGCTAAACGCGACTCCTCGATTTAATGAGCATGGAGAGGTTATTGGCATGGTCGGTATTGGCCAAGATATCACCGATCGCATCGCGCAAGAACAAGAGTACACTCGCCTCATCGACACGGCGAACGCCCCGATCTTTGGTGTTGATGCTCAAGGCAAGGTGAACATTTGGAACAAGAAGGCTGCCGAGATTACTCAGTACACCAACTCCGATGTGATGGGCGAGAACTTGGTTGAGAAGTTTATCACTGAAGACTACCGAGAAGCAGTCGGATACGTGTTATCGAAGGCTCTTCGCGGTATCGACACGGCGAACTTCGAGTTCCCGCTCGTGACGCAAACGGGGCGCCGAGTCGAGATTTTGCTCAATGCAACCCCGCGATTCAACGAGCACGGCAAGGTGATCGGCATGGTTGGTATCGGTCAGGATATCACCGATCGCATTGCGCAGGAACAGGAGTACAGTCGACTGATTGACAAGGCCAATGCCCCAATCTTCGGTGTCGACGTGAACGGCATTGTGAACATCTGGAACCGCAAAGCTGCCACGATTACGCAGTTCACGCCGGACGAGGTCAAGGGTGAAGATTTAGTGCGCAAATTCATCTCGAACGAATATCGTGAAGCTGTTGCCGGTGTTTTGTCGAGGGCTTTGCAAGGCGACGAGTCTGCGAACTTTGAATTGCCGCTCACGACGAAGACTGGACGCAAAGTCATGTTTTTGCTCAACGCGACCGCGCGGTTCGACCAGCACGGTAACATTGTCGGTGTCGTTGCCATCGGCCAAGACATCACGGATCGCATTGCCCAGGAACAAGAGTATACGCGTCTCATTGATACGGCGAACGCCCCTATCTTTGGCGTTGACGTGAACGGATGTGTCGTGATCTGGAACAAGAAGGCCGCAGAGATCACGCAGTATACGACGTCGGATGTGATGGGTGAAAACTTGGTTGAGAAGTTCATTACGGAAGACTATCGCGAGGCAGTCGCGCAGGTTCTGTCGAAGGCTTTTGATGGTCTCGAGACGGCCAACTTTGAATTCCCGTTAATCACGAAAACTGGACGACGTGTCGAGATTCTCCTTAACGCAACGCCTCGATTCAATGAGCACGGGAAGGTCGTCGGTATGGTGGGTATCGGCCAAGACATCACGGATCGCATTGCTCAAGAACAGGAGTACAGTCGACTGATCGACACGGCGAACGCTCCGATCTTTGGTGTTGATGCGAACATGTGCGTCACGATTTGGAACAAGAAGGCGGCGCAGATTACGAACTACTCGATTCACGAAGTCATGGGCGAGAACCTTGTCGAGACTTTCATTTCCCCAGAGTACCGACCACTGGTAGCCGAAGTATTGTCGAAAGCTCTTCAAGGCATCCAGACCGCAAACTTCGAGTTCCCGCTCATCACACGACCCGGCACTCGAATTGAGATTCTATTAAACGCGACACCTCGCATGGACTCGAATGGCAACATCGTTGGTGTCGTTGGTATCGGCCAAGACATCACAGATCGCATTGCCCAAGAGCACGAGTACTTTCGTCTGATTGACACGGCGAACGCTCCAATTTTCGGTGTCAACACGAACGGCTGCATCAATGAGTGGAACCAGAAGATTGAAGAAATTACAGGCTACCACAAGTCGTCCGTGCTCGGTTTGTCGCTCGTCAACATGTTCATCATTCCCGAGAGCCGCCTTCAGGTCGGACAGCTACTCAATCAAGCGCTGATTGGTATCGATGTTGGAGAGATGGAGTTGCCGATGACGACCAAGGCCGGAGTGTTTTTGCTGCTGTTGGTCAACGCATCCAGCAAGAAGGACATGCACGGCAACATCCGAGGTGTCATTGGTGTCGGGCAAGACTACACAGCGAGAAAGCACATGGAGGCGGCCAAGGTCAACTTCCTCGCATCGTTTAGTCATGAGCTTCGTACGCCGCTGAATGGTGTGCTCGGTATGCTGGAGCTGCTGAAAGAACAGAAAGTCGACTCGGTTTCGGAGCGTTACGTGCACATTGCATACGTGTCAGGCTCGTTGCTCCTAAACCTGATCAACGACATTCTCGATTTGTCCAAGATTGAGGCCGGGCACATGGAGATCTCGTGCGCGCCATTCCACATGCAAGATCTGCTTGACTATTCGATTGAGATTTTCAATTTGAAGGCCCGAGAGCGCGGCCTGATTCTCGACCAAAAGTGCGACGACGACGTGCCGAAAATTGTCGTTGGTGACGTCTTCCGTCTTCGCCAAGTGCTTCTCAATCTGTTGTCGAATGCCGTCAAGTTTACCAACCAAGGATCGATCATTGTATCTTGTTCCAAGATCAAGTCGCAGGATATCCCCGCCGGTTTCGTCAAGCTACTGTTTCAGGTCGCGGATACTGGTATCGGTATGGATGCAGAGGAGAAATCGCGTCTCTTCTCGCTGTTTACGAAGTTGGAGCGCACGCGTCAAAACAACCCGACTGGTTCGGGTCTCGGCCTCGCGATTTGCAAGCAGTTTGTGGAGCTCATGGACGGCACGATTGATGTTGACAGTGAACTTGGAGTCGGCAGCAACTTTTACTTTACTGTTGTGGTGCAACTGGCGGACGACGAAGACGGACGCAAGAGTTCGCTCTTTGGGTCGGATGATCTCGTGATTACGCAAACGGCGCTTCTGACGGCGGACAGTGCCACGTCGGCAGCGAACATCAACTCGACCGATAGCGTCGGCAGCGGCACCTCGAACGGTCCGCTCGTCATTGTCCCTGCGAAAGCGCGCATCCTCGTGGTCGAAGACAACGACTTTAACTGGGAAGTCTTCAAGTGTTTCTTGCAAGAAGACGATCATTTATTGCAGTGGGAGATCAATGGTCGCAACGCCGTGAACGCGTATATCCAGAATCACCAGTCCTATGACCTCATCTTTATGGACTGCGAGATGCCTGTGATGGATGGGTACTCGGCGACCAGAATGATTCGCCAGTTTGAACTCGAAAAGTGTCTCCCTCGCATTCCAATCTTAGGACTGACCGCGTACGCAATGAATGGTGATCGTCAAAAGTGCCTCGATGCTGGCATGGACGAGTTTATGGTTAAGCCGATTTCAAAACCGACGCTGCGACGAGCCATCCGCCAGTGGATGAAGGTGCGTTACCTGGGGTCTCAGAAGCCGCCGAAGCCAGCCACGCCTAGTACACTCGCACTTCCATCGTCGGCGCCGTCGACAGGACCGGTGAAGATTCCGTCGAACACTCCGCTGCGTGACTCATTCAGCGGTGTTCCGTCAACTTATCCAAGTGCGAACGTGACGGGGCGAACATCGGTGGACGGAGTCGATGCAGACGTACGTTCTGTGCTAGTCACTCCGCCTAAGTCAACACGACTCGCACCGGCGTCTCAGCACATGCAAAAGCTGGACTTGACGAGAGCGATTGCAAATTTGGAACTTGATGACCCCATGGCCACGAACCGTCGCGGAGGACCATCGGTTCGCACGGCTGTACCCAGCACCTCGATTTTCAGTTTGGGCAGCACGCCGTTGGCATCCAACAGCCATGCGCGATCTTCAAGCGGCTCGCTGCTCACGTTCCAGCGGGATGCCAGTGGCGCGATTGTCGAAGTCCCGGACTGGTCTCCATCCACCGACAAGACATCGTCTACGCTACCAACAGGAAAGTCGTCGCCGCTGTATCAACCTGATCTGAGCGAGCAGATTACCGTGAAACGAGCATCGTATCCGAAGACCCCTATCATCTGGAGTGCGCAGTTGAACAAACCCATCCCGTCTCCAGTCGCAACTGATGAGGACCAGGTAGCAAGAGGACATAGACGTGCGCGTGCTTCGAGCACGGACGACGAGGCAGATGACGATGACTATGGAGAGGTGCCGCCGCTGTCGCTGGCGGCACGCCGGCAGGCTCAAGGTTTGCGTAACGACACCAATCACTCTGGCCGTGGGCGGACAGCTGACTCGTTGTCGGGCATGTCCCCCATGGACATTGCGATCCCAGAAGGTGACCCGGTCAACTATGCGCTCGGCGTCGAACAGTGCGGCGATCGCGAAGAGCTGTTTTTGGACTTGCTTGAGAAGTTTGCGGTGGGCTGCGAAGCAGCGATGGCGCGGATCGACCAGGCCTACGAATACCGCGACTACAACCTGCTGCGACGCGAAGCCCACTCGCTCAAGGGTTCCTCGGCGTACGTTGCCGCCCTGCGCGTCTCCAAGTCGGCGTATCGCGCGCAGCTCGCAGCCGAACGCTTGCTCGAGCGCCAGACGTCGGGCTCAATCGAACCGGCCCTGGTGGACATGGTCGACTCGACCATGGCGACATTGCGCAAGGAGCACCGGCTGTTGCGCGGATACATTCGTCGCAACTTTGCATTCCGCTCGACGCGCAATCCGATCATGAAGGAAGACCGCAACTCGCGCGACAAGAACCCCAGTGCCTGCGTCGTCATGTAAGCCAGTGAGCCATCGGCGAAAGGGGTGTTGATGCCGCTCCTTCTACTATATGGTCTGTGTTGTCGCGTCAGTGTTTCCGTCTGTACCGCAGTATAGTATTATTTTCTAGATTTCATTTTTGGTGTTGGCGCGTGTGCCCTCGATCCACTCTTTCATTGCTTTGAGCCCATCGAACCACCGACTCCATTTGTCAAAGTCTTCACTCAACTCAGGTTCTTCCATAATGAAGACGCGCTTGCTCGGCTCGGTTTCGAGCTCCTTAAAGCCCATGGCCAACAGACACGCGTAACCACCATCGTGCTGCCCGATGTCAGTGTGGAAGTGCGGATTGTCTTTGGGGATGTGGCGAAACGCCGCATTCTCGGGCGACGAACAAATGTTGGCCAGGAGAATTTGCAGCTTGTCTAGGGTGTTGTGGAGAAGCGATGATTCGCCATCGAGTCCACTGCAGAGACGCTCGACCGCTTTTGATAGGCCACCCACACCCACTTCCACCCGAGCGTTTTCGCGTGCGAGGCGTTCGTGCTCTTCTCTCGCCAACGTTTCCTCGGCGAGTCGCTGGCGTTCGCGTTCCTCTCGCTTTAGCTGGGCGAGCCGCGCCACCACTGCCATGCGCTGCTGCTCCGCCTCACGCTCCTTTTCTTTCTGCATTTCTCTCTCGGCCTCTTCACGTTGCTGTTGGATCGTCTGCTGCTGCAGCGCAGCTTCGCGCGCTACCACCTCTTGGCGCTGCAGCTCTTCGGCGCGAGCAGCTTCGTTGGCTTTCGTTGCGTCAAAGACATCAATGCGATGCTGTACTGTCGCGAGCAATTCTTGATCGATGGCTTCTTTGGATATGACGTCATACGTCTGCAGCATCTCACTCACGCGCGCCATGGTCTTGGGTCCAAAGCGCGGTTCGTTGGTGATTGGATCCACTAGTCTCATGCGCTCGCGAAATTTGTCCATTGTCGCGTCCAAGTCGCCACCCAGCGCAGCACGCATTGACTGAAGCGTGCCACGCAGTCGCTCCATCGCCTCTGCATTTTTCTCTGCTGTGTGATTGTGCTGGAACTGTCGTAGCGTCGCGAGTGTCGTCTCCAGCGCCGCCACCGCGACCTCAGCATTCCGCAGTTCCGCCATATTTGCTCAACCTCTCAAAACTAGAGACTCCATGATATCCCTCGTTAAAGTGCCTTTGAAGTTTAGATCTCATATTGTAATTTATCATTACTTCCCGTCTATATTTGAGATAGTCACTACATACTTCCCTCAAAGATGCCCATCAAAAGAACCACCAAAATCCAGGATGATCGAGCACCACCACAGCTCCACTAGTAGTGACGGCCGTGCGCCGGCTTCTCCCTCGTCGTCCACGTCGTCACGGCGCGACAAATCGCTCGTCGAGATGATGGACGAGGCCACCGCGCGGCTCGCGCGCATGGAACTCTCGTGCCGCGACGCCATGACCGACAACGTCCGCCCGTCAATCGACCACGCCATGGACGCCAACGGCAGTACGACGGACAGCCAGGTCGAGTTCGAGGTCGAACTGCTGCAGCTCCAGGTCACTGCACTCAAGCAGCGCCTTGTCGAGGCTGCCCATGATCGCGATGATCACGACGTGATCTTCCAGCGCGCCATGCAGTACGCGGCCGCCAAAGGCACTGCGAACGCTGTGCTCCACACGCTCTTTGACCAAGCGAGTTCCGGCAAGTACCAAGTGTTGGAGCACTGGCTTCAGACCGGTGTGATCCCGACGCGCGACGGCCTCAAGCACTGGCGACTCGATGTGCGGACGCTTCGCAACGAGGCCGGCGCAAGTATGCTTCACGTCGCGGTCGATGCGTCGATCGCCCGGCAAAACCTCAAGCTCAAGTGCGTCGAGTTGTTGGTGGATCGTGTGGGTTTTGATGTGAATGTACGGGATGCGTTTGGCCGCACGCCGCTGCACGTTGCGGCCATGGCGGGGTACGCCGAGGTGACGCAGGCGTTGTTGGCGCGCGGCGCCGACGCGACGCGACGGGATCGCGCTGGCCTCACGCCGCTCTCGGTCGTGCGCACGCTGTCGCGGCCCCCGGAAGAGGTGGTGCAACTCTTGGCGTTGGCCGAGAGCGAAGCGTCAAGACGTGTGTATTGGAGACTCTGGGTGTGGCGTGATCGAGGGACTAAACGTGGGTGCTGGATGAATAGAAATCAAGGCGGCATCGGACAGCATTGCTCCCCAGGTGGGTCCCCTCTGACAATGGAGAGGACGGAATTGAATGGAGAGGACTAATTTGGTTTGAGTGCGAATTTGTCGGTTGCATTGTGTAGACGGCTCTTGCTTCGGCGTTGTTTTTAAGGGGCTTGCGTCGATTTGTGCGACCGGCCATCACATCGGCATTCTCCCGACAGATCCAGACTCTGTTGGAACTCTTGCTAACTCGTACGTGGTTCATGTGAATTGATGGCGTGTATACCCTATGTATACCCCAAGCCTCACGGACGGAGGCTGTGGATGTAGACAAGCACGCGGCGACTGTGGCGTTTGACCAACTCCTCCGCCAGCAAGTGCCTCTATTATTTGAAACGCAAAAGCAGCCACTCTATGGACAGACGCTGTCGGCATCGGAGGCGCCTTCGCTCGTCCGTCTCGAGGCCCTGTTCCTTAACGGACTGTATCGAGATCCTCACGTCGTCAACGAGCTCTACATCGAGGCGGCAGCCTACGGACAGTCGCTTGGAACCACAACGTCGATGTCGACGTCGGCGGTCGCGCGTGCCGAGGCCACGTGGGAAGGTTTTCTGTTGAAACTCATCCAGGCATTTGACACGACACGGCCGACAGTCAATACCCCAGATCGGATCGGTATTGTCCACGGTGACGCCGCCATTTCAGAGACGCCACCACGATCACCAGTTTATGCCGACCAGCCGATCACGACTACGACTACCACTCCCTCATTGCGTCAGGCGTGGCACTATGCCGTGCTGTTTAAGGCGTCGACGCAGCCGTTTCCAGGCGTGGTGCAGGTAACCAAGGGACAGTCCACGGTGACCGCCAGTGCAGATGTGGGGCGTTTCTTTCCCCTGCACGATCGACTGCTTCTCGGTGCGACCGAGTACCACTGCGTTGCGTTCGAGCCCACGACGCGCGTGATCCAGCTGGGTACGTACTACACTGTAGTTGCAGCCCTTGGGTTGTCTCTATCTAACCCGCTGCTCTATGGGCGTTGCGTTGCGTTTAGACCGCGCGTACGAAGGCGTGGACGCCACGGACCTCAAAGCGTACCTCGTAGGCGCGTGCTCGTCCCTCCTCCCGCCGTACATTGCGGCCAAGCGCATCTGGGAGCGCGCGCCCGGTAACAAATACGAAGACCACATGAGCCTCGAGCAAGATCTGTTTCAAGACTATCAGTTTCTCGACCCCGACAGTGCCTACGAAGTCGCGGTCAAGCTAGGGCCGGTCACGACCGCAACGGAAGCGAGGGCCGTGGTGGGTGAATGGAAAGCCCTGGCGCGGCGGCTATTTGAAGCCCGAGAGTGTCAGTCTGGTCTCTCATCTTGTGAGCACTATTGTCCCCAACGCAGTGGCCACTCGCTCGTACGTTTTCGGGGATTGCTTTTCTCTCTCTCGTGCAGAGGGTGACACATCACTAACGCTGTGAGTATGATGAACCTCAGTGTGTCGAGACCATGGCGGCGATTGGCCGCGGCATCGCAAAGGAGCGGCTAGGGCGAGCTACCTACGCCAAGGTGCGTTGTCGTTGTCGACTTGAGAGGATGAGAGGATGAGAGGATGCGAGGTGGATAGATAGACTCACACTCGTCAATATCTATGCGATAGCAATTGAAGCCAAGAGCATCGCTTCAAAAGTATCAGGATCTGTATCTCGGCAACGCGCCGTGGCCCGGGTCACCATCTACTACCGTACGACACTTTGTTGGTGAGGTGAAGACCTCGCCATCCCCCGACTTCACGTGAGCGGTGCGTGCCTCAACTACGTCCCCACCGCATATCACGACTTGAGACTGTAGGCGTCTTGGTCTCTCAGCATCACCGACACGGCTCTCGAGCTTCTATCGAGTTCCGCCGAGACTCGACTGGTCTCCGATGATGCCAACTCGAACGAGACCCTAAGATCCAACGCGACCAAGACTGCTTTCAAAATGGTTACATACAACTTCCACCGTACTGGTTTTCTGTCGAGGTGACCGAGTTGCAGTTTGCTTTGCGTCGGTCGCTTTCCTCCAAACTTCGAAACGCCCTTCCGTTTGTCTCCTTTCTTCTATAGTACAAAGCACACCACGCAAATCGCGTGTTCGCGTGCCTCTCTCTCTCTCGCTCTCTGCTGACTTGGTTGCAGTGCGTTTACAGTTAGCAACACTATCGAAACGATGGTCGAGTGTGTTCCCAGCCGATAGATGGGGAGAGCGGGCAGCCACCTTTTATTCGCCGAGGTGGCGACCGCGGATGCGTCGAGCCAGCTGAATGTCCTTGACCATGAGCGTCACTCGCTTGGCGTGGATCGCACACAGATTCCTATTGCCACACCATCCAAACCACCATATTAGAATCATACCCGAGCTCCTCGTGTCCAACCCAGCAGGACCAAATCCAACGTACGCGTCTTCGAATAACCGCACGAGATGGGCTTCCGCGGCTTCTTGCAATGCCAACAGCGCTTCGGCTTGCCACCGGAACTGACTGTGCGTGAACTCCATTTGAATCTCGCGCACGAGCCGGGCAAACGGCAGTTTGCGCAAGAGCAGCTCGGTCGAGCGCTGGTAAAAACGAATTTCGCGGAGCGCAATGGCGCCAGGGCGGAACCGTCGCTTGGGCGTGCTACTAGCACTAGTGGTCTTGGTTTGCTGTGGGGTGGTCTGCTTGGGCATGACCATCTTGGTCGTGCGCCGCTGGGGCGTGGTCACTGCGGTTGGCACCGCCTTTGTGGGCGTTGGCAATCGCTGTGGCGTGGCGGTTTTGCGTGGCTTTTTGACAGTCGCCGGCGGCGACGCATCCGAGCTGCTGCGGCTGCTGCCGCTGGCGTCACTATCGCTATTATCGTTGACGTCGTCTCGTCGCGACGACACAGCGGCCGGCCGCTTGCCCGCGGCGCCGCGACGCACAGGCGTGGTCGCCATAATCGGTATGGGCTGCTAAGTTCGGGTGTCTGGGACGTGAGGTAAATACTCCCTCGCAGAAGTAACATGGGAACAATTCCCCTCCCTCCACCTGATTTTCCCCTCCGTTCCTGTGATACAGCATGCTCAAATATCTATTATTACGGGACCCTTCGTCATGTGATGATGACATTAGGGAGGGAATATCCAGTTCGTAACGTTTTCAGGTAGAAAAAATGTAGCCATCTGACCGACCGATGAAGCGCTCCTCAGCCGTACTTCTTCCACTCCATGCCATCGGGGGCGACGCGCTCCTGCTCATAATCCTTCGTCTTGACTTCTTTCCAGTTCGTCGAGAGCACCGTACCACCCGACGTTTGCTATCATGTACGGACAAAATCCAGTGTTAGTATCCGCGCCCCTGCCTCAAGACCCAGCCAGCAGCACCACTCACAAACGACTTGACCATGGCGCGCCGCGTGTCTTCGTCGGCCTTGGAATAAATATCGCGAAAGAGCTTTTGCATCGCTTCTTCGCCTTCGGGTTTCTCGGCTTCAAGTTCTTCGCCGACCGCGCGCTCAATCTGATTCCAGTTGCGCGCACTCGCGTACGGCCGCGGCACTTCGACCTTGGTCTCGTCAAACACCGCGGCAGGACCTGTCACAATTTGCGTGCCTTTGACAACGACCGCTTCGTCGAGCTGGTCCCAGTGGGTCCCAGTGGCCGCCTTCTTCAGCCGCACTTCGATTTTGACGCTGCCCACGTGCCACGTACTCTCCGCGACATTGATTTCGTCAAACAGCGCCTTGTCGAGTGCCTCGATCAGCTCGCCGTTCACGCGAAGCTGCACAGAAAGCTACAGTAGAGAGATCGTTCAATATCGGTTGGAAAAGAGAGTAGGAAGATGGCATGTCAGTACCTTGGTGGGCGCCATGTCGACGACCACGTCGTCTTTCGTCAACTGCTTCTGAAAGATGGAGATCGTCACGTGCGTCGGCGATTGGTACCATTCGTGACTATTGACATCCACCGATGAGTCACATCTGAAAATGAACAACCGCAGAGAACCACCTACCGAATGGAAGGTTTGGGAACGACGGCCGGGACTACAGGCGTAGTGTTCGGCGTGGGCGCTGCCATGGGCTGCGCGGCAGCCGCCGGCATCGTAACCTCTACATCTTCATCCTCACCTATGCAACCAAATGCATTAGTCGACTGCACCAAGGCACGACATAGTCGTAAACGTACTGTCAATTTCGGCGTCGCATTTGCGGATCCACGTCTGAAAGCGTTTGCTCAGCGATTCGTTGGTCGTTGGCGCAACTTCTTTGCCAGCTACGAAAGCTTTCTTTGCTGCTTTGTATTGCTCCAACTCAAAATGCGCAATGCTAGGATACCCATACGAGTCAATACAACCACAGTTCCATCACAGTGTCTAACCTTCCAACATACCCCTTACGCAAGTGCGCGTGCACGAGCGTAGCGTCCAATTCAATCGCCTTGGTGGCGTCGGCGATTGCGTCCGCTGGTTTGTTAAGCTTGAGATACGCGGCCGCGCGCTTCGCCAAGACATCGCCATCGCGTGGCAGCTGCGCCGCTGCCTTGGTGTACGCGGCGATCGCCTCGGCGTAGGCCTCGTCCACAAACAGCGCGTTCGCTTCGTGCTTCAACTCCATCGCTGGCAATTTTTCTTCTCTCGATCGGTAAGTGACCGTTTGGTCGGTCCGCTGGTTGATGGCTTGGCTCGTGGATTTTCTCCAGGATTGATGGATCGTACTGTATCCATCTGGTAAAGTACGAATCGAACAGCTACAGTTGTTGTTGAAGTCAATGATGGAGAGAATGGGGTGTCTAAATGAGATTGTATAGAATGTCTAGTTGCGGACGCGCACATTTAAGTAGAGATGCACGGGGCACCCGAGCAGCCTCTCGATCTCTTCGCGCGCCGCAACGCCGACCGAGCGGATGCTGTCGCCATTGTGGCCGACCACCATCTTGCGCACGCGCGGCGCCGGTACCTACAATGCAATCGTTATGAATACTCATGCTCCAACTGCTATAGAAACCTCACGTCACGTACGAAAATGTCTTGGTCGATGCGCACACTGCGGTCCTTAAAGAGCGTCCAGCCAACGTTTTCTTGGTGGAACGAATACGGCAGTTCTTTGTTGTAACGACGGAAGAGCTTTTCGCGGATGATCTCAGTGACAAGATCCAAATCCGACTGGTCCGACTTGAACGACGAGTGGTAACTCCTACAAGATAAACAACGCATGCGTGTCAATGGAATCATTTCCGTGTATGACATGAGGATAAACCCACCATGGTCGATCGACCGCAAGGCCGAGCAGCGTATTCTTGAGATTCGTCATGCCCATTCCCTTGAGCGCCGATACACGCAGAGCATTGTCGCCAATGAACTGGAGTGGATCAATCTTTAACGTCATCGCCATCTCCTCCTCGTCTTCCTCCTCATTACCTTCCTCATCCTCTTTGTCGGCCTCGTAATGGGTCTTGTAGACCTCTTCAATCATCTGGGACAGGTCGTGGATCTTGTGCTGAACATTCGCTTTCTCATGTTCGTTCACGAGGTCGCACTTGTTCATGACGAGCATCAGCGGCGACGCGACCTGCGCCGACGTCGTCACGAACTTTGCCAGCGCTTCCATGGTGTCGTCGTCCAGGCGCTTAACCGCGTCGACCACGAGCATCGACAGGTCGACGCTCTCGACGGTCTCGGCCGCAGTCGTGACCAACTCACTGACGTACTGGTGGGTCTCTTTCGGTTTAATGAGCCCTGGCGTATCGTAAAACGTGAGTTGCGTCGCTCGCTCGGTCAAAATACCCAACACGCGGTCACGCGTCGTGTTATACTTGGGCGACACGGCCGAAATCTAGAAAGAACATCACATGAGCCTCGTCGTTTATCTCCACCTCTAGAGAAGGCGGCCACCTACCGTCACGTTTAGCAAGCTGTTCACGATCGACGACTTGCCAGCGTTCGGTCGGCCGATGATTGCAATGTCCAGTCCTTTCGGATGGGCCGGCTCGTCCGGCTCCAAGTATTCGCGCTCTACGACCTCGTCAGGCGCCGACCGCAGACGCGTAAAGGTCTTGTCGCTGGGGGCGACTGCACGCCGTTCGACGCGGCGCGGCGCCACCGAACGATGGGTCTCCGAGCGCACTTTGTCGGTAAACGCGGCTTGCTTGTCTCGCCACTCGCGTCGCTTCTTGTTCTTTTCCAGCTGCGCGCGGAAGTCGTCGACAAATTGCTGGTCGTCGTCGTCGCCGTCGGGCAGTAAGCCGAGCCGGCGCTTGCGCGCGCGTTCCTGGAGCGCTTTTTTTATGGGCGCATCGAGCGGATCGCGCTCGCGGGGCACAGGGAAGGTCTTGGCGCGCAGGCGGCGCCACTCGGCTTCGCGGTCGACCGGTGTAGGCTCGACCGGTGGTGGGGACAAGGTCTCGTCGTCGTTGTCGTCGTTGCGTTTGTTGCTGCTGCTAGCGCGGCCTTTATAGCCACCACCATACGCAGCCAGTGACCGTGTCGTGTGAAGAGCTGCAGAGGAGACAGAAGGAGCACTACGATGGAGCCACGTTGGCGCGAGCCGACGCGCCGCTGCGAGCGTTGTCATGGTGACTATGCTGGTGGAAGGTTGCCCCAGGCAATTGATTGGCCTGCCTCCTAAACGGGTCATGGGTTTTGGAGCTACTATTGACCCGTGAGATGAATCTGCTAGAGAGCCCATTGGGTCGGACTAGTGAGACTAGACTATTTCTAGAATTCAAGTAAATTAGGCTGGCCTCAGGTCGCTCAGTGCTGAAACAGTGCTGATACAGTGCTGAAATCACCGTGGTCACGCATGCTCATGGCGCCAGGGTCAGGTGGCAGCATGCTTATCCATGGCCAGAGTGTGGCGTTTGTCATTCGGATGGCGAATGGAATAGAAGAGCCTCTATGCAGGAGCCATACACGAACACGAAGCGATCAACCCTCCTTTTCGTGTTGGGCATTCTTTTAAATTTGGGCACATTTGAGAACGTGTCTGCCCCACGTACAACACGGTACAGTACTGTACTCCTCACATGAAGAGAACACGTCGTCACTTCCTTGTTTGGCTGACACGGGCATTATGCAGCTATTCAATACCCACCCACAACCTTCACACGAATGGCATAGACCATCCAGAGTCCAGAGTCGCTGCTCAACTTCCTTCCGGCTCTCGTGAGACACTACTGCACTCAACCGCATGGTGGCGCGTGAGCGCCGCTCGTGAAAGGCTATCGAACTTTCTGAACTCCTCCATGATGCAGTGTCGGGTCTATAGCTGACTCGGTAGCGTAGGAGAATACAGTATATGCCAGCACCGCGCCTCTCATCTCAAGTGCTGATCGTGATAGTCACCTTTCCCGACATGTGACGAGGAGGGTTGGTAACCAACATCTATCACAGAAACCAACTTAATCACTGTGCATGGAAAACAAGATGGATATTCTCCTCGTCACATGCCGCCCAAACTGCCCATCAACATATCCATGCAGAACAAGCAGTTTGAACAACTATTAGCTGTTTTTATAGAACAAGCGTTCTGTATCGGTGCATAAAGTTCAGTCGGCGTATCCTCTCGCCCGTCTCTCGCACCATTTTTCAACTCGCTCTTTCGGATCTGGGTTTCTGTCCGCCATAGACCTCTCAATTCAAAGTGCATTTGATTTCTGGATCTTTGTCCGGCTACGCCATGCGGACTGTACTGCATACAGCACTTGAACTTGTGCCAATTCAGCCGCTGACCCAGCCAGTGTGGATCGCGGCGCTGACACGGTTAGTCCAATAACCGCATCGGCTGAGAGCACAGATCACAGACTCGCTGAGTCAGCGGCTGCCACTTTATGCTTTAAGGACTCATTGGCGATGGCGTCCATTGTTCAAGTGGTCAGTAGAATAGAAATATCCGCAGAATAGAAGCCAAACACGAAGAACCATGGTGGATGGCCAAACACTACAAAAATGCCCATAGAATAGAAGCCAAACACGAAGAACCATAGTGGACGGCCAAACACTATAATTGGGAATCAAAGCAAATCGGCGTCTGATATTCTGGATTCGACATCTTTCATTCCGAAATCAGGATAAGCCACCTCATGAAGTGGCTAATTAAGGAAATACGGAGCGAGTCTAGTAATTTCGAAATCGAACCCGAAGCAATGACGCACTTGAGGGAATTTGCCTTACCAGAGAACGACGTTGCATTTGCCAGAGGAAAGCAACGGACGCACAGGAAGCAGAAGCTGCGAAGGCCGAGAAGGCTCATCTAAGAGGCGACGACCACCGCATCACAGCCAGTTGGATAGAGGGTGAGAACGCTGCATCGATAAATGGAAGTCTGGACAACATTTTGGGAAGGATAAACAAAGCCAAAATGTCAAGGCTACGCGAATTTGGCGGCGCATCTCGGGTCACAAAAACACGGCGTTGCTACTTCTTCTCTTTTTCTAAAATGGAGTAGACTATCTCATAGATTTGGGGGAAATAGTAATCACAGATAAGCGCAGGATTTCGAAAAATCTGGCCTCGAAAAAGGCTGATAAGATTGTACGATCACTTCGTATACCTCCCGGCCCTGGGTCACACGATGCTCATCTGTTCTGGTAGATTTTGTAGGTTGATTCCCCCTATGAACAATACGTACAACACAAAACCAGTGTGAATTTCGATTCTCATTTCTCAGCAACTAGCCCTGATCTTGTCATTTACAGAATTCGCAGAATCAAGTTCAAGTCATCATTTGATAAGACGGCACACTTGCCTACGTGTATCGCCGCACGAGTTTGATGCCGTCTCATCGCAGCGGAAAGTTCGCAATGTTATGGAGTGATAGCATAGGCTGCCGCGATACAAGACAGCACTGGGCCGGTGACATCGTCAATCGCTCGTCGCCGAGCGACGCCAAACTCAAACTGGGCAGCCCGCCTTCTTTCCCGCCAAGAGATCATGCGTCCTGATTTTGACACCACCGGCACCTAAAAGTGACTAAAACCAGTACCACCGTTGCGACTAAACGATATACATGAGTTTGAACAGTTAATCAGACATCCTAACGTACGATTTTCAGCCAATCAAACCTCGCTAATTCGTCCACATGGCGGCTTTTTTGTTGTGTGCATCTTTTTTCGTGCCATCCACATACTGCGTCACCATCTCCCTCTGTCTTTTCCCGCCTATCTGACCTATCGATTCCTGGCAGAGAGAAAGCGTACTATTGTATCTACAGTATCGGCCATCAAACGCTTGGTGCAGGCAGTGCTGGATCTATGTCCAACCACCCCATGCTGACTCGACCTTGAACCTACGCCGTCTCGTCCAGCTGGCTCCGGTCATCGTCCGTCCACTTGAGCAAACAGACCACACCACTGCCACGCACGCATGGCGATCCCTGATGCTCTACTGGTGTGTGGAAGTCTCAATCACCCATGGTCTCACTTGCGAATTCGCCTCCCGCGCCGCACCCCATTCCCCAGTTCAGTCCACCCCAGTCACCACCTGAACAACTGGTATGTCGCCTTCGACGACGCCGACCAACGACTATGTGGCGCACGAGCCTGCGCCGCCGGCCAAGCCCACGCTCGCACGCCAGATCTTCACGTCGCTGACGTTCTGGATTGTGATGGGGACCATCATCGGTATTGTGCTCGGGCAAGTCGCGCCCAAGTTCTCCAAGGACGCGGCGCCCATGGCGCAGCTTTTTTTGCGTCCAATCCAGTTTATTGTGTTTCCGCTCGTGTTTTCGTCGCTCGTTGTGGGCATTGCCGGCCAGACCGACATGAAGCAGCTCGGACGGTTGTCGATCAAGTCGTTTATCTACTTTGAAGTCGTCACGACCTTTGCGCTGGTCATTGGGCTCCTGGCGGTCAACATTATCAAGCCGGGCAACTCGAGTGGCATCAAAAACAAGGGCGAGTACGACAATGGTGGCAAGGCTTCGACATTTACGTTTGCCAACTGGATCAACCACTTGACCCCCAAGACCTGGGGCGAAATGATGGGCGGTTCGGGCTCGTCTGAGCTCCTCCAAGTGCTTGTGGCATCAATCCTTGTCGGTGTCTCGACGGCTCAGCTCCACGGTGAGCCCAAGCGTCTGATCGTTGAATTTGCGCGGGCGGTCATGGAGATGATGTTTATCTTTGTCAACATTGTGATCTGGACCGCGCCGGTCGGCGTGTGCTTTGCGGTCGCGAATGCCATTGGTGCCAACGGCATGTCGGCGCTCAGCAGCCTCGGCGCGCTCGTCTTGACGGTCTACGGCACGCTCATCTTCTTTGTCATTGTGGTCTTTGGCCCGCTCATGCTGCTGTTCAAGATCAACCCGGTTTCGTTTTTCAAAGCCATGCGCGAACCGCTCATCATTGCTTACACCACGGCGACCTCTGAAGCTGCCCTCCCCAAGGTCTTCGAGGCGTTGGACGAGTACGGTGTTGGCACCCACATCTCGGCGTTTGTCGTGCCGTTTGGCTACTCGTTCAACCTCGATGGTTCGACCTTGTACCTCTCTTTGGCTGCGGTCTTTTGTGCCCAGGCCGCCGGCGTCCACAAGTCGGTCGGCGAGCAGATTGTCATGGTGCTCATGCTCATGGTGTCCTCCAAGGGCGTCGCCGGTGTGCGGTCAGCCAGTATCATTGTCTTGGCTTCGACGCTCGATCAGTTTGACGTGCCGTCGTGGCCGGTTGCGCTCATCCTCGGTGCCGATTGGTTCATGGACATGGCCCGCACGTTCACGAACGTCTTGGGTAACTGTATTGCGGCGGTCATCATGGCCAAGCTCGAGAACGAGTTCCGCACGCCGCAGTGGGAGCACGATCGCCAGATGCGTCTCCAGGCCCAGCAAGAGCACGAGCAGATGGACGAAAAGATGAGCGTCACATCGGCCAACCACACCAAGCTCAGTGTCAACGAGGCCTAAACGGTACTACGTGGTAGTAGAACAGGACCACACACGATGTAGTGAATGAATGGTCTTGAGTGTTTAATACATCGCTGCATTAACGTATCCTTCTTGACTCTTTTGTTTTTCTACCGCAACGAGACGTTGGACGCCAGGTGTTAATCCATATCCAAGTGCTAAGAATGTTGGGGATCGCCGTCGTTACTGGATCCGTTCAAAGTGCCCTCGCGCATTGCGTGTCAATGGCTGTGGGTTCTGCTTCAATAAGCTCTAGTGCGCAGTTGCGCCTCGTCTATCTACTGTATCCTCAATGGAGGTTCCTTGTTACTGTCGGCGGGGAGCCGTATGTCCAGTCTCGTTACCGACCGCTGATTCCAGGATCTGGCTGACGTACAGACGGGATTTGGTCGGCTCCGTGGCAAAGTTATTGTTCTGTTTGAATGTGAGTAGCACTCACAGGCGGAAATTCATATAAGCGTTGCAACTCAAAAATAAAAAACCACATACAGACCCAATCTAGGATGCGAGACGCCATTTAAAATCGCATACGTAAGTGAAGTGGTGTGCTGAGATAAACGACATGTACGATGGCCGATTTGCTACCAGAATAAATAAGGTAGTGTCATGGCGGGCAGAAATCTAGAGCTAGGACGCTTGCCTTGCTGAACTCAATACACATACTACGCTTCACGTTGGCTGCATACTATATGCAGACACGTCGTGCACAAAATCTGTCACTTATGATCGCCTACGTGCGTTCTCATTTTCTTTGCGTGGTTTCCTGAAATGTATACTAATATGTGACTGTATCTGTTGTTGTCATTCCTTCGTGTATAGCAATCTATATAACAAAGCATTGTTGATCGTTGATCCTGCTCCAACCATAGCGATACGCTGGGAAAACGCCGTTGGGGGTGCTGCACTTACCAACGGACATCGAACGGACAGCATGCTGATGTTTTACTGATATTGCAGTGCCCGGCCGAGGCCGGGAGCGTGGGTGTTTGGGGACTTCTCCGTGTCTCCACCTCAACGATGGAGCACCAAGTCCATAAAAAATCTAACAGTTATGATTCAGTTGCTTTTCAGTTGCACAGAAGATGGAGACAGGCTTGGAAACATCCACACCACCGCCGTTGACCTCAAACACTTCAGGATCGAGGCCAGGAGGGCTTCGTCGTCTGCTTATTAAGGAATGCACTGAATTGGAAGCCAATAACTCAAAATCCCTCAGATATTCAGAGGTGAGATGACCAGCACTCATGGTGTGCAAAAGCTCCGCATATTCCGAGATCTTGCACAGCATGATTTCGAGTCGGATTCTCGCGCCTGCAGCATGTACTGATGCCATTATAAAATAGCGTCGTGGTCTTTGAAGTCCATGACGCAAACGCTCTTCAATACCACGGAGCACCACCGCCGCCATTCACTCGAACTTTCTCATTCACGCCGTTGCCGCGTTGGTCCACGAGGTCCTCGAGAGCAAACCGTCGTTCACGTCGCCCCGGCGATACTACAGTAGATATTCTATGAGATGCGACATCTTGAAGTATGGTGAGTTCTGCATATAGTCTTGTGTCCTTAGACGACATGATCGTCATGACTGCTATGGCGGGAGCGTGAGGTGGCGCCTACTTTGGCAGAGACGCGACGTGGAAATTCATTATAATCAACTTTATCCAGTCCTCAAAAAGCGCGACCGTGAACGTCAGCGCTACGTTGTGGAGAATCTCAACAGCATCACCGCCAACGCGATCAGCATCTTGTCACGGTGCAGACGATGGAGATTGGATTTGTTTAAGGCTCCTAATACACAATGGCCAAATACAGTACTCACGGTGGCTCGCGCGAGGACAGCGGACAGTTCGTTTGTACGTCATGCTCACAGCGTCGTTGTGTTATTCTGACGGTAACAAACCCCATCTACACTTTAATGCAGCTGCTCGAGAAAACACATCCAACAATAAAGCAAATTCTGAGGGGCGACATGCGCAGTACTAGTGTATAGAGATTATGACGGCTCGGCTTATTGTATACTGAGGAGCAAGGCAGAGGGAGGTTTGAACGATCGACTGGAATAACAGCGACGGCAGGATCACGCACGCAACGCACAAGGGAAGGCGACAACCCAAAGCACCATTGCTCCTCTTTACGACGAGAGCGACACGCCCGACATCTTGCCCGTGAAGCGACGCTGGAGGGCGGCGTGGCTGAGGCCGTTGCGCGGACGATGGCCGCCGCGCGTGTTGAGTGTGTGGTTCTCGGTCACGCCATTCTCCGAGGCCATGAGCGCTTGCACAATCTCCTTGCAGGTCGCATTCATGTCGTCCTTATTCTTGGCGAGGCGGTACATGTCGAGGCACTGCTTGGCCGTGTACGAGTCTGAAGAAGACAGGAGAGGAGAGGAGATATTAGCATCTGCCACCATGTTTCCGACGAAAAAAGATGCTGGACAAGACGTACCATCTTCCGTGGTGTTCATTGTGATATACTGTGGGTGGAGTTCTTCGCAGAGCAGTGGGCAGTAGGCGGCGGATTCTCGAATGGCCGATGATGGGGGGAGGGGAAATCATTAAGGGCTGAGCGGAGCTTTTGAGAGGACTCCTCATAGATCGTGGATTTGGTTTGGGCATGATCCAAGAGAACCGATATTCTCGGCTTGCACGAACATGAGCGAAATCCAACAAATAACACTCTCTTGTTCTATTTTTTTCGCAACAACTTCAACCAGAACCACAAGTGCAATCTGATTGGTCCATTGTTAAAATTTCCGCGAATCAGTGAACGTGAATTTGCATCTGGTGTGCGAAATTCGAACTGATTGCGAATTTCATCGGAGCAGGTTTTGCCAAACCAAATCGGTTCTCTTTGCTCTTGACAAGACCACCAACAAAAAGCAGTCAACTTAACCCGGTTTCCTTTCCCTTCAAGCAGCAACTGTGATTCCTTGAGCTCCTAATCACTTGGACGTATAGGCTGATGGCCAAATACGTTCTGCTTCTGCGTTGGGTTTTCTCAGTGCGATCATAGTACAAAGTGATCGTCCCCTGTGCTCAGATCCACTTTGGCTGCTCATGGTGGCGATTCGTCATGGAACTGTTCCGTCGAGCCGAAAAGATGTTTCTTTTCATCCAATCCACATGCCTGAAAATGATGCTTTAGTACTATTGGTGGAAAATAGTCCGCGACCCTTCAAGATCACCTGGCCGTTCGCGACCAGCCACGCACCGCGACGGGGTGTGCTCGCGATAACGCCATGAACAGCAAGTATGCCGACGACAAGCGGGAACTGGACGTCAAGTCCAAGCTGCAGGTACGCACCTATTGATTTCCACCTTATATGCAAAGTATAACGTTCAAACGGACACTGCTGCGTGCGTAGCCGCCAGTCAAAATCAAGCGGCGTGATTCGGGCGATGCCAAAGTATTGAGGGGTCATTGCTTTCTTCCTACTACACCTATGGACCTGATCGAAATGGGGCGCTGTGTGGATAGACTCTCGCGGCGGCACTACCCAAGCAAGCGGCCCCTAAAGACGAAAAGCGCAGGTGTAAAATCTGAAAGTTAGTTTCTTTGTTTCAAACCTCTCTCCTAACAACCGGGTGGTGCTTGCAGTCCCTCGCATACGCTAGCCGACACCAGCGAAGACAAGCCAGCACCGAGCCGCCCAGGCAGCAAAGAGTCCAAGCTCAAGCCGCCCGAGATTATCGCCAAGCGCGTGTCGATCACGCCAACCAGTGCCACGGCTAAAGCCACCGAACCGACCCGTAAAGTGCCACCGCTGCCGGACCACAAGCAAGGCTCGTTCCATGCCATCACACCTGCCGCTGCAGTAGGAGGAGGCGGCCACGGGCTCACGCGGGCCGACAGTAAGTCGGGGCTGTCGCTCCATAAAGTGCGAAGCGTCCAGTCGCTCGCCAATGAAATTCGTAGGATCCGGTCGATGCGGACGGATCCAGACGAGCACAAGCAGACACCGCCACCCAAACCGGCACGGACGCGGCAGCCGCCCCCACCGCTGCAGCAGAATCAGCCTCAGCCTCTGCCAGCGCATGAAAAGAAGGACACAGTGGCTACATCTCGAGGTGCTGAGAAGAAAGCGAGTCTTCGCTCCAAGATCAAATTGGAGATTGCCGAGCCCACGACCATTGAAGAGCAAAACGAATTGGCGGCGTTGCCTGGCTGTCAGCTTACCCAGAGTCCGACCCACTCGCGCCCTGGCACCGCGATCTCTCCCGCCGGGTCGACTGGTAAGAAAGGGATCAATCGAAACCAGTTTACGCAGGCTTTGGGGCTCAATTTCCAGCTCGATCTCCATCAGACCGAAGCCCGCGCCGTCGACAAGTCATTTGACCTATCTGAATCCGGAACGTTCGATGCCGTCGGCTTTCAGATCAAACAGACCGGGCTCACCCGCTCGCCAGATCGCACTATCAATAACAATAACAACAGCGACAGTACGACCAAACCGAACGCCACGAAACACCTCATCAAATTTGGTGTATTGGGACGCGGCGCCAGTGGCGTCGTTCATAAAGCCCTCCATGTACCGTCGCTCCTCTTGGTCGCGGTCAAAGTGATCCCAGTATTTGAGAACGAAAAGCGCCACCAGCTCATTGCAGAACTCAAGGCACTGTACAACAACCTGTCGACGCTCGCCGACGACGAGACACGGGCCCCCAAGGCCGTCGCGTGTCCCGACATTGTCTGCCTCTACGATGCGTTCATGAACCCAAACGAAGGGAACGTCTCGATCGTCGTCGAGTACATGGACGGCGGGTCGCTCCAAGATATCGTCGAGACCGGCGGCTGCACGTCCGAAAGCGTGCTCGCGAGCATTTCGTACCGCGTGCTCAAGGGCTTGGCGTTTCTGCACAGTACGCACCAACTGCATCGCGACATTAAACCCAGCAATCTCCTGATCAACCACTTTGGCGAAGTCAAGATCTCGGACTTTGGGATTGTCCGAGAAATGGAAAACTCGCTGGCGAAGGCCACGACTTTTGTTGGGACGCTCACGTACATGTCGCCCGAGCGCATCGCGAGCGAAGCGTACTCGTACAATTCCGACGTGTGGTCGTTTGGGCTCTCGATCATGACCTGTGCGTTGGGCAAATTCCCTTATGCGTCCAAAGGCGGGTACTGGGAGCTGCTCCACATGATTCGCAACGAACCGGTACGACAAGGCCTCCTGTCTCTGTCTCTGCTGCCTCATCTAACATTTTAACATTAAATAGCCGCCGAGTCTGCCCGACGGCGAAGGTTCGGCAGTGTTTCGTGATTTTCTAGAAAAGTGCTTGAAAAAAGACCAGAAAGAACGCTGGAGCGTCAAGCAATTGCTCCAGCACGACTTTGTGCGGCACGTGGGCGAGCGCCCGCCGGCGTCCCCTGCTCTCCCGTTCGACGATACAACGGACGATGACGTGGTGCCACGTACCACCAGCGAATGGACCAAGAGCCGGGAGGGTCTAACGTCAACGGAAGACGGCGAGAGTGAGGATACCAAAGTCCAAGTCGAGCTCGATGAAATTGTCCAGCGCGTCTGCGAGTACTACCTCAAAGACGCCAAGGAATTGGTCGTGAGCCAAGCATATTCGCTCCACGACATTGCCGCGTGGATCCAGCAGCTCCCCGCAATGCAAAAGCTGTACGTGTTTTTTCTTCACTTGTGCTTGAAAGTGAGAAATTCATGCAACAACTGTGGAAACATAGGAAACTCGCTCGCTTTGCCGACCAGATTGGGGCCAAGCGCCGTCTGGTCTACGCGAAATTCCACAATGGCATGAACGACTTGCTCCAGGACATTCAGGATCTGTACTTTGGCGACGACGCCGAAGATGCCAAATAAAAAACAACCTACACACTCGATTGAAAATCACCACACTATAACTTAACCGCTTCCTGCCTACCTCACATAACGACGCACGCATTCTGCTCGTCGCCGCGCCGTGTCTCGACGCTCGCAGTGCCGCTGTTTTTCCGGAACGAGAAATTCCGCCGCAGGTATCCCACGACCAAGCGGTTCTCGCGCTTCAGAAGTTCCAACGACGCCTTGAGCGACGCCATGTATGCGACCTCGTCATAGTGCGGCATGGACGTGGCCATGAGCCGCTCGCTTGCAACTTGGACGCGGAAAGCCGACTTGGACACGCGCATCGCTGCGACATAGGCCGACGAGCCCTTCATCGAATGGCTCTCGCGTCGCAGCACGACATAGTCGTGCGTCGTAAAGGAATGCTCAATGCGACGCATGTACTCTTCGCACACGGACGCGTACTTTTCCAAGAGACTGAAAAAGAGGTTCTCGTCGCCGCCGCATTGCTCTACACCGAGGGCATAGTCGATCGGGTCACCGTCAGGAATCGGAATGTCTTCAGGGAGCACGCTCGACGTAAACGACGGCGGTCCGCTGGGGAATGGTGGTGGCAGCATAGGTACGACAACGTCAGGAGGACGGTCTGTGGTTGGCATGTTTTCAGAGGCATGTGCAGTGGTGTCGGACTCTTGGAGCTCGTGCGACGACGACAATCGTGAGATCGACGACGAACCCTTCTCTGCTAAACAGAACGAGCCGCTGAGTTCGGTGCAGTTGCTAATTTCGCCTTCGTGGAGGCGCGCTTCGTCGACAGTGTGCAAGAGCGACGGCAACGACGACTCGAGCATCGACAGTCGCTCGTGCGTTAGCTCGGCCACACTCTCGGAATCTGACTGCTCGCCGAGCGTCATGTTGATTGCATCGGCAAGCGAGGTCGCGCTCTTGGTCTGACTCAAGACCGACATCGTCAGCATTGCGTCGACGGCGTGGTGGCCTTCTCGGCCAATCATCATGGGGTCTTCGAGCTCCAGATCCGAAATCGCGCGCGTCAAATCGAGTTCTTCGTTGTGGGTCGACGCCGGCACGAGGTTGGCGGTATTCGCTTCACCCAGCGATTCGCCGTCGTCCGAAAACACGCTCGGGTCTTTGTTAGCAGCCTTCAAACTCATGTACCGCACGGCCATCCACTGCCGCACGGCCGCAAGCAACGCGGCTTTGCCAATCGGCTTGACAATGAACTCATCCATGCCGGCGTCGAGACATTTTTTCCGGTCGCCACTCATGGCATACGCCGTGAGGCCGAGGATCGGAATGCGTGGCAGGTTATTTTCAAGCTCAAACTGCCGGATCGAGCGTGTCGCGGTGTAGCCATTCATAATCGGCATTTCGCAGTCCATCAACACAAGGTCGTAGAGTTCGTGGTGTTCCTTGTAGGCGTAAAAGGCATCGCGACCGTTTTGCTCCCACTGCAGCAAGTGGTTGTCCTTGGTGAAGTAGCACTTGACCACTTCCCAGTTGAATTCATTGTCTTCAACCACAAGAATACGAGCGTACTTGGGCACATTGTCGAGCGCTGCGTCGGGCGGGACCGCCACGGGAAAGTGGAGTTGCTCTATCGCATTGTCGTCGTCGGCGCGATCAACAAACACGGTGAAGAAAAACTCCGAACCATCGGTCAGCGAGCTTTCCACATCAATGTCGCCACCCATGAGCTCGACCAGCTGCTTGCAAATCGCGAGGCCAAGCCCCGAACCGGTCGGATTGTTCTTGCGGGTGCGATCAAGCTTCGTAAAGAGTGAGAATAGTCGACTCTTTTCTTCCTGGTCCATGCCGACGCCCGTATCGATGACCTGGAAAAGCAGCTTGACACAGCGCTTGGGGGCATCGGGCGACGGCACGGCGCGACACTGGACGGTAATCGACCCTTCGTTGGTAAACTTGATGGCGTTGGACAATAGATTCAGCAAGACCTGGCGAAGGCGGCTGACGTCCCCGACCACGTACTGCGGCACATTCTCGGCACAGCTGAGAATCAACTTGATGCCTTTTTCCTTGGCCTTGAACTTGAAAATCTCCACGACATAGTCCAGCAGCTCTTGCATTTGAAACGGATCTTTCGAAATCTCAAGGTGACCGGCTTCGATCTTGGACAGATCGAGAATGTCGTTGATCAGATTCAAAAGAAGCGAGCCCGAGACGTACGCCATGTGCACATAGCGCTGCGGGACCTTGTCGAGTTTTTGTTCGCGGAGCAATTCAAGCATGCCCAGCACGCCGTTCAGCGGCGTCCGCAGCTCGTGGCTAAAGGATGCGAGGAACGTCACTTTGGCGGCTTCCATGTGTTTCTTCGCAGTGTAATCTTGCCCGACACCAATGACGCCTCGAATGTTGCCGTGCATGTCCTTTTTACTCGACGCGTTCACGAGCAGTAGAATCGCGCGGCCATCTTTAGTCGTCATTGGCAGTTCCATCTCGCCCACGTCAATCCCAATCAGAGCTTGGTTGAGCAGCTTGCGCACGAGCTGTCGACTCTCGGGCGTGATGAACGCGTCCACGAGCGACAGTCCAAGCACGGTCGACTTGTGATGGCCCGTAATCTCTTCAATTTTCTGGTTCCACTCGTTCACGCACCCAAACGTATCGACCCCAAAAATCGGCGCGTTGGCCGTGTCAATCAAGCGGAAATACTCGTGCTCTTGGGCAATACGATCTGTAATGTCCTGTCCAATGCCAACGACGCCCACAATGTTGCCATGGAAATCCATGCGCGGTGTGGCATTCAGTAAAATCTCGATCCGCGTGCCGGGTCTTGTGATGAGCGGAAACTCAAAGTTGGCCGTCTGTTGACCACTCAGGGCCTTGGACAATACCTCGGCGACAATCGGCCGGTACTCGGGCGAAATGAACGTCTCGACCAAGTTCTCGCCCATGACTTCCGTGGTCGTGTACTGCGTGATCTGCGCGGCCTTCTTGTTCCAGATATTGACACACAAATTGCGATCGACGCCAAAGATCGGCGCGTTCGCCGTGTCGATGAGGCGTGCGTACTCTTCCTGCTGAGCAATGCGATCCGTCAAGTCCTGGCCAATGCCGACAATGCCCACGATCTGCCCGTGCTGGTCAAAGCGCGCGGTCGCATTGAGCAGAATCTTGACTTTGCGGCCCGTCTTGGTGACCAATGGCACTTCAAAGTTCGAGTACTCGTCGCCGTCCAATGCTTTTGCCAAGACCGTCGCAACGGCGTCGCGGTAGTCTTCGGCAATGAAGCGATCCACGAGCTTCTCGCCAATGACTTCTTCCCGCGTATACTGCGTGATTTCGGCGGTCTTTTGGTTCCAGATGTTGACGCACCCATCGACATCGACGCCGAAGATCGGTGCGTTGGCTTTTTCGATGAGCCGGGCGTATTCTTGCTCTTGAGCAATGCGGTCCGTGATATCCTGTCCGATCCCAACCATGCCCATGACCTCGCCATGTTCATTGTAGCGCGAAGTCGCGTTCAATAAAATCTCGACCCGTCGACCGGCCTTGGTCATGAGCGGAAATTCAAAGTTGGCCGTCTCCGCCCCCGAGAGCGCCTTGGACAGCACACAGCCAACGACATACCGGTAGTCTTCCGTAATAAACTTCTCCACGAGGTTCTCGCCCATGACTTCGGACGGTGCAAACTGCGTAATCTCGGCCGCCTTCTTGTTCCAAATATTCACCAAACCGTCTTGGTCCACGCCAAAAATCGGTGCGTTGGCGGTATCGATGAGGCGCGAGTACTCTTGCTCTTGGGCGATACGATCGGTGATGTCCTGGCCAATGCCAACGACCCCCACAATATCCCCGAGCTCATTGTAACGCGGCGTTGCGTTCAACAAAATCTCGACGCGACGGCCAGTGCGAGTAATTAGCGGGAAATTAAAGTTGGCAGCTTGGACACCATTCAGTGCTTGCGAAAACACGAGCCCGACTGCAAAGCGGTACTCTTCCGAAATGAATTGCTGAACGAGGTCCTTGCCCATGACGTCTTCCGGTGCGTACTGCATGATCTCGGCCGCCTTCTTGTTCCAAATGTTGACGAGCCCCAGCATGTCGACGCCAAAGATCGGGGCGTTGGCGGTATCAATCAGCCGACTGTACTCTTGCTCCTGGGCGATCCGCACTGTGATGTCTTGTCCAATACCAACAACGCCAATGATCTCGCCCTTTTCGTCGTACCGAGGCGTCGCATTTAGGAGAATCTCGACGCGTCGGCCAGACCGTGTGATTAGCGGAAACTCGAAATTGGCGGTATCAACACCTTGGGCCGCCTTGTTCAAGACGTCGCTGACCTTACGCTGGAAATCGAGTGGAATAAACTCCTCGACGAGCTTCGACCCTAGCACATCAATCAGCGAGTACTCAGTGATATGGGCGGCTTTCTTGTTCCACGTATTGACGCGGCCTTCGATATCGACCCCAAAGATCGGTGCATTCGCTGTCTCAATGAGGCGCGAGTACTCCTGCTCTTGGGCGCGTCGATCGGTGATATCTTCACCAATGCCAATGACACCAACGATCGCGCCGGCCTCGTCGTAGCGTGGCGACGCATTCAGCATAATATCGAGTCGCCGGCCACTCTTGGTGATCAGTGGAAATTCGAAATTCGCTGTCTCCTCGCCCTCCATGGCCCGCGTAAGCACCGCCTGAACGTTCTCGCGAAAGTTATTCGACGTAAACCCCAACAGATCTTCGCCAATGGCGTCGTCGGCCGAGTACTCGCTGATCGCCGCAACTTCCTTGTTCCACAAAATGATCTGGTACGCCTTGTCCAAGGCAAAGATCGGTCCCTTGGCTGTGTCGATGAGACGCGTATACTCCTTCTCAAGTACGACGCATTCTGTAATGTCTTGACCAATGCCAATGACACCCACAACGTTGCCCTTGATATCCAGCCGCGGCAAGGCATTCATAAGCAGCTCGACGCGGCGACCGCTTTTTGTAACCATGGTAAACTCGTAGCTCGCGGTCTCTTGGCCATGGAGGGCACGCTGGATCACCGCCTCGACGTGGTCGCGGCAATTGCCGGCAACCAATTGGGACGTCATGAGGTGCATGCCCAATGCTTCGTCGCTCGTGAACTCACTGAGCTCTTGTGCTTTGCGGTTAAAAACCGTGATGCAGCCGTCCATGTCGACCGCAATGCACGGCGCATTGGCGGCGTCCAAGATCCGGTGACGATGAAACCCCACGTGCGCCTCAAACGACATGTCACGGCCAATGCCGACAATGGCAATGGGTGTGCTCTTGTCTTTCTTGCTGTTCATAAAGGCCGTAAAGCTCATAACCATGTCGACGACAATGCCGTCGCGCGCCGTCTTGAACTGGAACCGTTCTTCCCTTGTCCACAACGCCGGCGCGTCATGGGTCATCGCGTCTTCGTAAATCTGTGAGCTCTTACCATTTTCGCTGTCCGTGAGCGCGTCTTGCAGTGGCGTTTCCTGTCTCTCGGTGGCGTCCAAGTCCGTGAGCACAGCCAGGTGGTGGTTCCACAGCACTATTGTCCCGTCCATCGCGAGCACGACCGCCGGGGCCGCGGCGTATCGCAGCATGTGCGCCACACTCGCGGGCAGTAGCGCGGTCGTGGATCTGGATCTGTTGGTTGCCGCCGTCGGATCGGCGTGCGTCATGTCACGCAACTCTTGTTCTGACTTGTGCGTCATGACAGGTGGAGGTGGAGGTGTCGGTGGTGAAGGTGACGGTGAACGTGAAGGTGCAGGTTGTGTTCGAGCCTGCCCACGATCGCCACGCGCGCGTGTTCGTCGTGCTTCTCTTCCCTTCCTTTCTCGACAGACACGGCGCGTGCGCGTTCGTGCAGCTGCGGCTACGGCAAGCGTTCCCGTCTCCCACGTGATGTGATGCTCGCTCTCCCCTCCCTTTCCGTTCCGTCTTACGTCTTACGTCTGCCGTCTCCCGTCTTCCGCCCGTGCGTTCGCTCTTCACTACTACAAATACTATTAGTACGGTTCAGACTCCGTGGGATCTTAACGCAACGCACGTACGGAGATCGATACTGAGCCGTCCTCGCCTGTCGTCGATCGCGCGCGCGCGAGGGTCTTCTCCGCACCACCGATCGCGTGCTGCGCTGGCGTGCGTGCGGGAGCGTAGGTTGTAGGTTGTAGGTTGTAGGTTCGATTCCGATGGAGATGCTGCCGCGCGGTTACTCCGTTTGTCGTGGCTTCCGCGGCCGCTGGTAACTTACACTAATACTGTAATTGTCGACGGTCGCCGATGCGATACAGTGGATAGGATACAGGATTCTGCACACAGGTGTAAATACGTTTCTTCTACCAACGGACGGCAAAAATCCCACCACCCAGAACCAACAATTCGGTCAAGTGCGCAGCATTAGAAAAAACGTAAGACACCGTGGGAGGCTAAACAACGACGGAATAAAATCGAAGCCTTACCTCCTCTCTCTCTCTCTCCAATCTTGGGGATGACCCTTCTGCTCCGGTGTGGCTTGGAGCTTCAACCACGCCTTCCCCTTTGGAATGGTCTCCGAGTCCTTGGGATATAGTATGCGCCCCTTCCGAAAGACGGCGCCTCGTGCGTGCGAGTGGCGTGGTGGATAGAAGCGGAGATTAGAGGATTCGTGTGCGGCGCGAACGAACGGACTCGACCCGGACCGATCGCTATAACTCGAGATAATTCGACGACCTCCTTTTGCTGTGGCGCGCTGGAAGCGTTGTTGTGCCAGTCGCTTTTGGCCAGCCCAACAGGGAGGAATCTTACGCTTTTCAGCCAATCCAGTTGCTTCAACCTAGGTGACAGAATGTTGGTCGTGAAAATATCAGCCAATAAAAGCGGAAACCTAAGCTTGCTGACTCCTCCGCGTGGGACCCAGATCGACCACACCCCAACTTCCAGCAGTGGTTTGGTTGTGTTGGTCAGAAACGCCGTCCATTTTGCCAACTAGTGTGCGAGGGTTTGGTTGTGGACTCACAAAGGTGGGCCAGCATCACCAAATCCAGCTGGTGTCTAGTGCGAATCAACTGACTGGACCACTTCTGGAACGTTTAGGAGATGGGGACTCGCAGAGGACGGGAAGATGCAGATGCAGCACTGGAGTGATTTGGGAGGGGTGGAAGATGCGTGGCGCCGCCACAGAACCCCTGGACGCTGGACACTTCTTAGCTTCTGCAATTCTCCGCTTCTGCGATTCTCTGCTTTGGCGCTCCCTCATCTTCCTGCCGCTCGGCAGCCGCGGATGCGCTCTACAGAATCTCGTAGGCTTCTTACTGTATGTATATGGGATGCTGTGCCGGATGCGTCGTCGGAAATGATGCCGCGTGGACGTAGTGTCATGGCGACGGTGACGACTGGACACGCCTCGTGGTGGGACACCAATGACGTCGTGTCGTCACCAACTATCACTTCGTCGCCCGCGCAAGATGGTGATGTCAGCCCCGTTGTAAGGCGCAACGACTGGTAGAAAGGACTGAGTATGGGAAGCAGAATGCCGAGTTATTTGCTAAAAGGGAGCCAAGAAGACTCTCATGGAGTTGAGTGGACAAGGGGAGCAGGAGAGGCTCCCCGGTTTGACCTGAAGAACTCCGTCATGAGTAATGGGCCTTTATGCACATACAGGTGCAAGTGTAACAATGACATTACCACACTTGGACAGCTGATAATATCTGACAGAAGCCATGGTACTGTGTCCCATCGATATTAGTACCTCGAGGTACTCACTGTACCAAGTTGACGGTACTCTCTAAATAGAATATTGTACTTAGATAAACCATATACATCCTCAACTTTCACGCTCAATAACGGCTTTCCGAAAAAAGCGGTGGCGATCGACTCACGGAACAAGTTGGCACCTGAATCGTGAGAGCGATTGGTGATTGCATCGTATCTATACTTCCGTCCATCGGTAGCCCTATGCCCAACGCTGTGGGTTGTGAGAGGGAATCGCACACATAGAGGCGGGTCTTGGATATTAGTAAAGGAAAAGCTATACCACGTCGGACGCGTAAAACACACTGTTTTATTAGTGGAGAAGAAGATCTAGCAGCAGCCGCTGTTGCCGCTCTTCTCAGGCTTCCCCGCTTCAAGCTTGCGGCCGCGGCTGCGCGGGGCCGTGTTCGAGAGGAGCGACGGGTTTTCTAGAATCTACAAGCGAGGAAAGAAAGAGAGTATTCACACAGTGGATGAGCCCGAGAAGCTTAGGCTGCAGCATAGAGTAAACATTAACTCACCTTCTGCACGACCTCGTTGAAAACTTGTTGGATCCCAATGCGGGTCTTGGCGCTGCTCTCAACAAACAGCATGCCCTTCGACCGCGCCCAGTCCTCGGCTTCCTTTCGGCTCACCACGCGCTCCTGTGTATAGTTATTGATCACCATGAGCATTCACTATTGGCATCTCAATAAGGAAGTGCTGGTTTTGCTGTACCTTATCGATCTTGTTGCCGACGAGCAATTTGACCACGTCACGGCCGCCGGCCGGGCTGTATACCTCGACTTCTTGCAGCCACAGGTCCAAGTTCTCGAATGTATCGCGTCGAGCGACGTCGTATACTGCACAAAGGCGATTCCCGTACGATTAGTATAACCAGCAAAAAGACAATAATAAATTCACACGACGTACCCAGCACAATGCCTTGTGCGCCACGGTAGTACGAGCTTGTGAGCGTTCGGAATCGCTCTTGGCCGGCTGTGTCCCAGATCGTCATCTTGATTTTGCGCCCGTCAACCTGCATCATCTTGACCTTAAAGTCAACACCTAAAACACATGATTGATTAATGGATGCCCGTAGATGCGAATTCCTGTGCTGATATGAGTGTACCGATCGTGCTCTGAAGGTTGTCGTCAAACGTATCGTCCGTGAACCGCAACAGCATACTACAAGTCCGACAGAATAAGGTGTGAGACAATGCCAAGGCAGCATTTGCCGTGTTTACGCGCCGTCAACCGCACCTGCTCTTGCCCACGCCAGCATCGCCGATAAGCAGCAGCTTGAAGAGATGATCGTAGCCTTCCATGTTGTCTTCGGGTGGGATCTACACAGTGACCATCAGCGTATCGGGAAATGAGTTCAACCGCGGGCTCTGTTTTCTTTCCCAGCATGTGAATTACGTTTGCTCACGTTTGACGTTTCGATTCACGAAGCGAGAAGGACGCTCGGAGGAGGCACGTACGTCAGCGCTACGTCTATAATCACCACGGGCGTGGAGGACGGCGGTGGGTATGCCCTGGAGCGATGGAGGAAGCGCGCGGCGGTCGACGTCGGTTCCGATTCGACGGGCGCTTTCTGTTCCGCCTCGTTTCTCTGCCCTTGTTCTCGGTCGTCGATCGTGACACCCGCGACGCAAAGATGATGCTCTTGTGACGAGGTTTTATTGATTGTCACAGGTCTAATTGAAAAGGTCGGCTAGATTGTACCGGCATCTGGCTGGAACCAGTTAAGGTGGAAGGGTCGAGGACGAGGTTTTATCATATGTATGTCACTACAGAGGGAGCCCTTCAATCCACCATGAGTGAATCTCTCAACCTGCCGAGATTTGTGACGAGAAACTGAAGCTATGACTTGTGGCTGGGAGCTGTTGCTTCGTACAGCGAAAGGCAACGCATACGACGATGTGAGGAGATACAAACGTGTACAGGAGTGTGTTCACCGTGAGCGTGATTTTCTATCGAGAAACCAACGGCTGATGATAGATGACCAGGTGTGAATCCTTCTTCTTACTGGCACTGGCTCAACCTACGGCTGCTGCGCACGCGCGTCGTTAAACACTTGCTCCACCATCTTCATAATTAGCTCAAACGTTGCGGATGCACGGTCTTGGATCCCAAGCGCAGCCACGATAGGCAGACCGAGCGGCACGCTACACAGGGTGAGGTGTTCGTCAGATCGAGTCGCTTTTTCACGAGCTAAATGCACCGCCACGACAAAGCAAATGCACACCACTCACCCGAACTGCTCCAATAACTGTCGCGCGTAGACGAGCAGCAACGGATCGTCACGGCGTCCTAATCGCACATGAATCTCGGGTTGGAATTTGCCGCTGATCGAATCCTTCTGGTACGCTTCCACCTACAATCACGCACACCACAGAAACGCACTTAGCGCACAATCTCCACCACCACATTCGTTGCATCCGATTGATCTCGTACAAGCGTTCCGAACGTTTCGAGTTGCGTGACCGCAATGAAAACCCGATCCACAAAGATGGTCATGACCACGTGCGTGCCAACACCATTGATATCCTACAGTCAGCGCAAAACGGCAAGTGAGTTTCAAGCCAGGAAATCAGTACGTGCATGTATGTGGGTTCGTCATCCCACATCCGTTAACGCACGGCTCTTCTGGTGTGTGTGCGCAGCACCGGCGTCACGCGCTCTTCTCCCACGCGGTCCATTTTTCGTTGTTGCTCAGATTTGTGTGTCATTTCCGGATCCGTACTTAGAAGGGTCATCTACCACACCAACTGCACACCACATGTGATGTTGAAGAGGCGAAAAATGTTAAAGGGAAATGCATTGCCTCGATGGCCGTCGCGAGCGATCACTTGCCGCGCTTCTCGCTTCTCACAGGCACCAGTGGCGTCTACGCGCGCGCACAAACCAAAGAGATCGAAGACAGGCTCGTGCGCTGCCTGAGTGGCGATTTCACGTGTGAAGGGTGGCTCCAGATCCGCACCGTCAACGGCAAGCAAGCTCCACGCGATGCTGTGCACCACCACGCCTGCTGGTGGATCCACACGCCGTTATGGGCGTGTGGGGTCACATCGGACGGTCAAATCGTCGTTTGCTGTGATGGTGACTGGCGCACAAGTGCGTCGTCGGCTGAGAGGCAGCTACAGAGCCGCCAGTGGTATCACGTCGCAGGTTTGCACCGCGCCGTCTAGATACACGCGTTCCTATACTCTTTTCTCACGCCACGATTTATCCGTGCGTAGCTGCTCGCCGAGCGTGTGGTGGCGCCTGTGAGCTGTCGGTTGATGGTGAACCTATTCAGCTGGAACCACTTCAAGACCCAGACCGTCTGAGGCTCCCCATGTCGCCAAGCGCCGGTTTTCGCATCGGGTGGACGCCAATGGCGGTGTCGCCATGCTGTCTGCTACTTCATGAAATGAAGCTATGGAGCGTCAGTCTACCAGCTTCTGCTATTCAGAGGTTTGTTTCGGTTCGCGTCTAGTTCCTATCATTTGTACTAAGCGATAGTGTGACTAGGTGGTTGAAGTCAAGTATCTCAGTCGAGCAACCAAGCGCGAACCATCTCGTCGCTCGATGGAGCTTCAGCAGCGATACTATGACGCCACCCGAGTACGATTTGTCAGGATTCGGACACGATATCGTCGTCGAGAACGTCAGTCCCCGGCGTTGGCTCCAGACCACGCCACCGTCTCTCCATCACGCTGCATCTCCTTCATTGGTCCGTCTCATTACACTTCAAGACGCGGAGAAGAGTCGCTTCGTCATCGAGCTCAATGTGCTACCGGAGGCGGAGGTTACTGCGTGCTGCGTGTATGAGATCGTGACGGTCGTGCTTGTTTTGAATTTTCTATGCTTTCCAAACCCAAGCGTGGCGTCAAAAGGGAAAGGAATGGGGCTGATGCTGTCGTTGCAAGCTTTTGTGCAAAAACTTCCGCGCACCTTCCGGCTTGTGATCTACGACAAGGCAAGCGGCTCAGAAGAAAAGCCTAGCTTGGTCCTGCTGTGTGCCTCGCTAGACAATGATAGCAAGGTACGGACATCAATGGCTGACTGGTGGTGTTCCAGTGCTGATGATCTGTATCAATAGGCCCGGGCTCGCAAGCTGCTAGACGAGATTGTCATCAAGAAACTACTCAATGAGGAAGAGTTGGGGCAGGCGATTGTCAATTCGGTTCAAGACGTGGAGATGATTCTTCAGCAATACGAGACGAAAGGACACTCGTTCGTCACCGTGCTGGCCATCACAGAAAGCACTTTGGGTGAATCCAACCAAGAACTACTCAGTGCTATCGATGATCTTCAAACGAGACACTTGACTGTAATGGTCAATATGGTCCAAGTGGCGTCCGGCGAGTCTTCACCAAGTAGCACGGCAGAACCATTGGGAGTATCGCCTTTTGTCAACCACTTTGTTCACTGTGAGAGCGACTTTGAATGGGTCCTCGCAGTCCTTCTCTCTCGGGTACAAAAAGTGGTACTGACCGGCGGAGAGCTCGTACTGGAAGCTGTCGGACCGGCAAAGTTCTTCTTGACCAACGAATCGTCGCCCATATTCCACCGACGCATGGGCACTACACCCAAGACGCGCATGGTGGTTTCTATGGGAAGCCTCTCGTTGTCAGATCGACTGATTCTCACTGGCGTTGCCGACTTTGCCACTGACGCAACCCAAGATCTCCTGCTTATAGCCACCACATTCTCGTACTGTACCAGTGACGGACGCAGGCATGTTGTTCGCGCATCCTTGCGGCCAGTTCACGACATGACAGACCACTACCACATCGAATATGCCACACGAAACAAGCAGCTCCGGATCACAGACGATGAAGCACAACTCTTTCAGCAGCGCCGCGTGCTTATGCGCCGGAAGACGGCATTTGTCCGTGTATTTGTCGCACAGGAAATCGCCGATGCTGAAAACACGTTCAAGAAAATTAACATAATGAAAGAAGAACTGTGGGCGCGTCGCAAGTGGATTCTAGGTCGTGGATTGCGGCTGTTGGAAGAAGCGGAGCTCCAGCATCGCACGGACGAGGCGAGCGTGGCAAAGGTAGCTTTTGCTAGTCGAATCCAAGCATTACAAGCGACGATGACGAGCAGTTCAAGAGGCGCCGAGAGCCGTGAAGCAAGCCGAGGTAAGCCGCTTCAGCGAATCCGTCTCGATCCAGACCCTGGACCAAGAAATGTCGTCACTATCACAGGTGACGAGGAAGATCAGGAGAGCAATGTGGACCGTCTCACCGATGTCTGCGTGAAACTCAGTGTGCAAACAAAGACTCTGAACGAGCACGAAGCCAAGATGGAAGACCTGTTTGTGAGCGTGCGAATAGCGGAAGCAAAAGGACCCGTCATCATGAACGATACGCGGCGAAATTGGGTCGCCAGGTTTTACGACATGATCAAGACCAAGAAAGAAGTGAACGACGCGACGCTCATGAAACAGTTTATCGAGTGGTCACTCGCGTTTTACGACGAGCAACTAACTACACGACAGGAAGTCGAGGCAGAAGTGCAAGCCACGAACGTGGCATTGGCGCGCGTTGAAAACGAATTGAGCAAGCGTCGCAAGCGGGCTCTTTTGTGTGCGACAGAAATAGTGGGCAGTGTTGTGGACGAGGTAAACGCGAGCGAGCGAGTTGATACTGCTACACGAGACCTTGCCAAGGCACGGCTCATGAAGACGCTCGCGCTGACTCCCGATATGTATGTGTCATGCATATACGTGTGCTTTCCGATCGAGGTGTCGGAGCTCGAAGTGCCGACAACAAAGGGCCACGCGCGAGCGTTCGCGACCATGGTGCATGGACTGTGCACGGGCTTGCGCCATGTGTGCGATGCCACGTCCGAGTCGCCCTTGTGTCGCCGTCTCTCGCTTAGTGAGACCTTCCTGTGGTGGGGTCTGGAGCAACAATTCGTTGACCCAGCGAGTGACTCAAGTTCGAACCTCGAAGGCAGGCGCGCGGTTCAAGACGCGTCGTGGGCTGTTGTCGTTGTGTCGTACAACACGCTCTTTTCGTCGGCCGTGGCCATGTCGGAAGTCAAGGCTACACTTGCGACAGCTCGCGATCAGGCAAAACCGGTTTTTTATATTCAGTTAGAAACGCCGCTCGATGGACTCGACGCGTTTCGATCGCAATGGATTCATCGAAGAGAATATCGGGCACAAAGCACGGTTCCAACGTTGACTCCTTCCGTGGAGAGAGAGTTTCTTACGTGGAAGCAAAATTTTGCGTCTTTCCAGGCGCTGCTGAATGCTGTGCAAAGTGTCGAGACAGTTGTAGTCCCCCCTCACACGCTTGGTGGCTGCTGTCACGGCTCAACTACTGAAGAAGGCTGCTTCTACTACCCTTGCCTAGAGTGTCTGTGGCCTACTATTGCATCCAGCCGCCAGAAGACCGTCGAAGAAAGTGATGAAGATGCGGACTCACAACAAGATCATATATATAGGCGTTGGATTTTCCGCCTTGTTTGCCGCCTTGGCGCGTGGGTGGATGAGATCGTGTCGGTATCACTTCAAACAGCCCCACGTAGCTATCATATCGACCCCAGTGCTGTCTCCCTACTCTCTCAAGCGTGGGAGACATCCCTTCAAGCCAAATTCCGACACATGACAGAGGAATGGAACGAGGTTTGTTTGCGACGCACGAAGGAGATCCATCGGCAGATCGGAAAGCTGTTCAAAGTGTACGAGGAAGAAGCGCGTGACTTGGTGGCTGCTCGGTTCAAACTACGTCAGCGGAAGCTCGAGGTGCTGCGCGACATGAGTGATCGCCTCAACCAATTCATTGACGAGAGAAAGTTGCTGGAGATATGGCTCGAGAAATTGGTGCTGGAAGAAAAGGAGACTGAGAGCGGACGTCAAGACAACGAGACGGAACAAATGACGAGCGAAGAATTGTGGCAGCAAATTTACCATTCAGAGAGTGTGGCGTTGCATCTCGAAGCAATGGAGGATCTACCGGATGCACCACCCAAAGCGGAAATCGCTCAGGCAAAGACAAAGCTGGATGCAGCATTACGACGCAGTTCGCGAGCGATCTTGGAATTGGGTCGTGCGCATATTGAAGATCAGTATCAGTCTTTACTGAGAACGTTCAAGCAGAAGGAGTTGGTCAACCAAATCAAGATCGCCCAGGCAAAGTGCGACGAACAACAGGTGCGTATAGCATGAACTGTTGGACGTTTCTATGGTAATTTCCTAGCGGTGACATACCACTGCAGGTTCAAATTGGCCGCATTGAGAGAGTCTTTGATGAAGCTCAGCGACTTTCAAGCAGTATGCACGAGCAGCGTGATGCTTTTATTGTAGAGGATGCGATCGCGTTTTTCAGTGCAGCGTGTCTCGAAGTCCGCGCGACGCCGTCGATCACAAACGCGGAGGGTGATCAGCATCAACTGCGGAAACTCGCGAGCGACTTAGATTTCCACGCAACCACCCATGCTACCATACTCTCGCAAGTCTTACAAGCACACCTTGCGTCGTCAACAGGCGTGGAATACCGAGCCAAAGTACGAGACGCAACGAGCATCTTCCTCCAAGTATACTCGCCGCGAATCGGTGATGTCGATGACTTTGAGAGTTCTACAGTGGCTGGACTCAAAGACGTTTGTCAGTTTGTTCCAGACGAGCCAATCAAAACGTGGGAGTCGTTGCTCGCTATGCAAAGTCTGATTGACAAAGAGGTGCTGGAAGATCGGGAAGTGCAGCGTGTCTGGGGCGAGTGGCAGCGTCGCTTTATGGAGCAGTTGATGGCTGCTCACACGCAACGGTGGTGGACACAGTGTCACACGCAGCTTCACGCAATTCGGGACCGACTCCACGAAAGCAAATCTGCTCTCGCCAGGTCCTTCGAGCATCGCTGCACCAGCGAACGCGCTTTCCAACAGGCCGTCGCCAATCGAGAACACTTTGCCCGTCGACTGGCGATCCTCCAGCGTCGACTTGTGGAAGCACGACAACGGCAACAGTCACTACTACAGCTATTACAGATTGCGCGTAAGTGCTACGAGACGTCGTCGGTGGTGATGGAGGGCAAACTGCAAAGCGTCAAGACTGATGTCATGTTCAAGGCCTGGTCCCGCATCTCCGAGTACCACGTTGGACTCGTTGGTCATCTCTTTGACGGTCGATCGCAATGCTCGCATCAGCTCGATGTCCTCGAAGACGAGATTAAAAATTGTGAACAGAGTCTCGCATCATGTGACGAGACGATTGCCAGCAAACACCAAGCGTGGCTCCAGCACAGTATTGCTGACAATATGGCGTGTATGAACGCCGAAAGCCAGCAAGATTTGGCGCATGAAACGGTGGAGCTTATCATCTCACTCGAACAGCAGCGGGTGTTTCAGCAGTTTCGTGTACTGGATCCACGAAGTACGTGGCTGAAATTGCCGGTGCTGAGTAAGTGGCACAAGGCCTACGGAAGAGAGGACCCGCACAGAGTGCCATCAAGCATTGCCGGTGGAAAAGGAGATGTTGACGGACGCGGCGGTGTCGACGATCTCTTGGTGCAATTGTCGATCGCGAGGTTGGATGTAATCAAGCAGGAAAAGTGGCGAGACAGCTTACAGCGAAAGCTCCACGTGTTAGAGCGAATTTTCGAGCAGCAAGTCGAACTCCGTCACGTGAGTTTGAGATGTCTTCTTTTCTATAGGTTCGGACTAAACAGTGTGCTTCATCATTGGTAGATTGTCGAACGTGAAGCAAAGCTCTATCACGCATTAGGGACTCAGCTGACCGAGCGCGTTGCATTTCTTCGTGCTCAATTCGAAGCCAGTGGTTTGTCCGAGTTTTTGCGACTAGAGACGCAAGACAAACCGACGTCAGTCAGCTCGATTGATCGACATGGTGTTGTCCACGCCGTCCGGGAAAGTCGTGATCAGATAAACGTCATGATCGCATCTGCCCAGCAAGACTATCTTGGCGTCGAAGCAACGACGTGTCGAATCGCGTGGCGAATGCAAGAGCACATTGCGTGTGCGCACCGCGGAGAACGAGCGATTGACCACGTCAGAGTGGAGCTCGCGAAAGTGGAAACGTATTTGCACGTCCTCAAGACCAAAGACCAAGAGCTGTTTGAACTCCGCGCTCAGAGTGAGGGACACGCACGGGACAAAACGACGGACTGTGAGGCGTCGACAAACCCCATGGGGATGGATCTAGCGACGGGAAGAGCAGTCTTCGAATACTGTGCACGCGATCAATGGTGTCGCAGCTGCCTGAGTCAAACGACCACGCTCGGCGAGCAGATCAAATCTCTACGCGAGGTCTTAGCATCATTTGTCGCCATCCAGCGGACTGCGTCAAGACCAGCCACAGCGGAGACCGAACGCTCTAGGCTTTCAACCACCAGAGAGGCGGAGGACGACGGGGCTGAAGACGACCAGTTACTAATACTAGAGCAAGAGCTGCGCAATGCTGAACTGCTGCTGCTGCTCAATCGCTTTGAAAGCCGCCGAGCAGAAGCAACATCCGAAGCGTTGCAAGCGGCAATCACCTCTCGCTTCGAGACGGCCACCGCAAATCGAGATTTCTTCGCGAGTGGTAATGACCGACGAGATCTGGATGCGGTTCTGTCCGTGCAAACTTTTCACTCGCGCATGTTTAGCGTGGACGTCTATACACACGACCGAGAGCAATTGCTTGCGCTGCTTCGTGAGGTCGCGACGCGCTTTGACCCACGCGATGTTGCAGGGAACTTGTCGGAAGTGATTTTTGGGGCCAGTCTCGATCGCACGGATCTCGAGCTCATTTTCATGCTTCAGTCCAAAGCCCATGTCGACGAACAGTGGCAAGTCGCATTGGTCGTGCTCTTCTTTGCTCGCTTGTTTCGACGCGCGGCGCTGAAGAAAGCGGCAGCACAACGACTCTCTCAAGCGTCCACTGGTACCCAGGAGATGCTGCGAGTCGTGCAAGATCGTCAGCATGCTGCCAAGAGGATCATGAAACTCGGCCAACCACTACAACAACCACACCATGGTAGACCAAGTGGTGCAATAACAAGCGACTGGGTCCGTGATTTGTTGCAATACGTGGCGATTGACGTGGAAATCACTGCGTCGACGGCTCATCTGCGACGTGTGGGACTCGGTATCCTCTTGGTACGTAGCATTCCCGCTTACATACGGTCTTTTTCGTACTGACCTTTCACGTGATGCATTCTTCTAGCAACAACCGCTACATCGTGTGCTTTCGTCGGTGATGCACGACGCTGCCAGAGCAGTCGGCGTAATCGCAGATGAGCTGGAACAGCAAAGAGCGGTAGCGGAGTGCCGCCCGCCCAAGCCGACGCGTTTGCAGATACTGATGAAGGACAAATACACTCTAAAGGTACAGGCCCGATCCTCAGTGAGCATACGAACTGTAATGCTGATGCTGTTTGTTGTTTAGGTTGAGTGGAGACCTATCACAATGGACCAAGATCTACACTATGTGATCGAGATCTGCGAGCAGGAACCTGACCAGTCAACGAAGCGTTACTGGAACCAATTCCGGACCACGGAGAAGACCACTCACACGTTCTACAATCTCCATCCTGGTCACTCGTACTGGATACGCGTGCGGTCTGGATTCTCCCAGACAAGACTTGGTGCACCATGTGTTCCGATTCTAGTGACGACACTATCTAAGGAATCAATTCCCTCACAACCGTTCCAGTAGCTGCACAAGTTTGTCGGGGTCGGACGGCAATGGCGTGCGAGTGGTGCGCCACTTGTCGCTCGCTGCCTTGCGCGCCGCCGCCGTCTGCTGTGAAATGTACGTCTCGCTCACGCGCTGGATCGCCGCTCTCTTTATATCGCCTGGTTTACTGAGGGTGCCGCGCAAGACTTCGAGTTTGAGCTCTTCGGTCGCAATGCCAAGGTGCTTTTTCAAGTGGGTTTTCCCGTTTTTGGTCTCCAGCCATTTGGTGGCTTCAATCCGTGCGGCATTAACTGCCTTGGTCACGTCCACGGTTTCTGCATCACGGCGATTTGCCTCGGCGCGTGAAAGCGTCTCTTTCCACAGGCGTTCCGACGATTCGATCGCATCCTGTGCGGACGCCAGCGCCGTCGCCCACTGCGTCTCCGCGGCTAATGCACGCTCCGACTCGAGCGTTGTCAGCTGGCGCTTGATCACTTGCATCTTGAGGCGCACGTTGCACTTGCGGTCGACACTACGCAGAGTCGTCAAAACGTTTTGCGCGAGGAAGCGCTGGGACGTTGCCCTCGCCAATTGGCGTTTGGCAATGTCGAGCGGCGTCTCGCGCTTGTGGTTTTCGGCAAACACAGCGTGCGCGCCAGCATCGGTAGCTCGGAGGATCCAGCGGAGCAGCACATTGCTGGACGTCCGTACACACCAGTGGATGACATTGTCGCCGTGGGCATCCTGGTGCTCGACGTCGGCCCCAGTTTGGACTAGAAGCTGCACAATCTCGAGGCGGTTCTTCGCATCCCCCTATCAATACCAAACCGCTTTATAGAGCCGTGGATTTGCTGTGCAAACACAGGGAGCATACCTTGATCCCACGGCAGGCAGCAATCAGCGGTGTTGTCTGGCTATGGACTGTATCGCACGAATTCACAAACAGTCGCAAGGTCTCTCCTGGAAAGTGCGTCTCGACATGGTGGAGCACGAGCTGGATCACTTGGTGGCTCCCATGGAACGCTGCTTCGTGAAGCAAAGAGATACCACCATCCTTACTCGTCTCTCGCCGCTGAAATACCAGTGCAGGCGTGGTCTCCAGCAAACGTGTGGCCGCTGCGACGTTGTCAGCTTCCACTGCTTCCCAGATTGTTTGCGGTGCGGGGCCTGCGCTCGGGCGGCGCTCCTTCTCCTTGGACTTAGTGGAGACTGTGGGTTGCTGCTGCGTCCAGTACTGTCGTGTCTCATTTTTAATGCGTAGCGCCCTCTGTAGCCACGGCGCGTACCGCGTCGTCCGCGACGTCGATGTCGCCGCCATCGTTTTCCGCATCCATGTGACCTTTCAAGATCTATATGGCGTTAACGTGTTCGTAACATGTTACCAACGAGAGTGATGGTCTAATCTCGTTGTGAGGAGCTCCTCAAAAGCAGATCAAAATGGCGCGCCGCCGTGAGGAAGAGAGCTCGTTCTCGGGCTACGAGCACGAGTTTGTACGCGCATCGGAAGAGCTCAAGACCGCGGCATTGCGTGGTGAAGTGTATCTGAGTGACGCGCAGAAAATCAAGTTTTACTCGCTCTTCAAGCAGGCGACCGACGGCGATTGCACCAAGCCTCAGCCGAGTGCGTGCTACGATTCTCTTTCTATCATAATATCGTATCCGTATCTCGTTTCTCATGGTGTTGTGTGGGCTCCCTTCTAGGTGCCTTCAAGCCTGTGGTACGTATAGTATTTGGTGTTGACAATAGAATGCGAATCGAGTGACTAATACTTGTGCGTAATATCTCGCACTCTTGATCGATAGGAACGAGCCAAATGGTACGTAGATGGACGGAGGATCGTTTTCTCTGCGACATTTGTTTATGAACTCGGTCGTTGGTGTATTGGAACGGTAGGAATGGATGGAAAGGGCTCGAGGGCATGGACTCGACCGTGGCCAAGCGACGTTACGTGCTCCAGGTCATTGAGCTTGTCCCCAACTTCAAGATGCCGACCGAGCAACTGCAGGAGCAAATGATTGCCGAAGAGCCGATCACAGCGGCGGTTGCGGCCGTGCAAGCGACCGTTCTGTCTGAGATGGCGGCTGGTGTGGAAGCCGTCTCCGCACCCCCGTCGGAACCGGTTGAACCGGTGGCGACCCCCACACGAGAAGTCCCCACGCCCGACCCGCCGCAGCCGCAACGACGTGCTCCCCGCGGCACGACCACGCACCCAACACCGTTGATTGAGCGTCAGCAGCGTCGCACTGCCGTGCCATCCCTCAGCTACCCACTCATTCTATTGGAGCTGCTCGCGTTTGTGCTTGGTGGGACGATTCTATTGGTCGGTGGGACTAGGTTCCTCGTCCCTCTCTGCCACCAAGTCGCGGCGGAACAGTTTGGCATTCAGAACTGCCAAGGGCTTCAGTCGCTTGCTCCAGTAGCCTGGTTTGCCCTCGGCTACGGGCTCGTGGGCGTATTGCGTGGGAAAATGTTTCAGTGGCGTTTGCTCACAGGCGAATTTGTTTGGGTCTCGGCGACCTCGCCCTTGCGGCGCCTCCGTCGCTTTCGCCGCCGTCCGCAGCAACAGGAGTCCCCGGAGGAACTCGAGAAAGCGCGATTTCTTCAGGAACTGGGTATCCACTTAGTCAACACACCCGAAGGTGCGCACGACCGCTGGCAGACGCCGCGCGTGGAGCTCGTGCTGCCTAGTGATCCTGATGCCATGAGTTTTGGACACGCCACGTCGGAGTTGCCGTATACGGTGGAGCAGGTGGGTCTTGGGAGGTGTTTCGGATTCCGACGTCTCCGGTACTAATAGATGTCTCTCCCTATTGACATAGACTGCCGACGTGTTCTATCGCAAATTCAAGGAACCGCTGCCGGACCCCGCCAATGACTTGCTTGTGGCACTGGAAGACGTCGAGGAGAGGCAGTTGGACGAGTGGGACGCGGTGTACCGTCGGCGATCGATGCGTTTCCGGTGAGTCGAATTTGCGACTCTCCTCTTCAGACAGATGACAGTCATCACAGAATATCTATGGCGTTATGGGTGCTAGGAACGCGACGCCGTATCTGATCAAGCGGTTCGTCAGCAGTGACTTCGTCGAGTACGTCGAGCACTCGCTTTTTGACAAGCGCAACCGAGTACGTTCAGATAGAAAGGATTTTTTCCCAAGGCTCTATCGCAGCATCTGATCTGTCTGGTGAACTTCAATAGGTCTTTTACGTGTACGCCAAGAACATGTCGTTCCAGAATATGGGCACGATCGAAGACTACTCGATTTACCAACCCACCGACAGCAACCCCGCATGGTCTCCTCATTCCTTGTCTCTGCTGTCTAACCAGATGCGGCCTACTGACTTCTGGTTATCTCAGGACGACACTCACGCAGAGTGCGCGCGTGCACATCACCAACGCATCAGTCGGCTTCTTCCGCTCGCAGGTGATGCGGATCAGATCGGCTTCTATCATGATGGAAATTTGCGCAGAGAAACTGACTTCTATGTTTTAGATCGAGTCGTTTATCTCGTCTTTCTATGGGAAGCAAGCGCCAAAAGCACGCGCGTACCATTTGCTGCGTATGCGAGAAGAGTGTGGTGACCCCCAAGGGCTACCTGCTCCTCCACTGACCGAATCAATCTGAGAGTCGCTACATTTTGTGAAAGAATGGTGAAAAAATGAGATCTGGGGGATCCTCTCCAGTTGAATCCAACGTGGAGAGTCGCGTTGGTGTTGGAATGATGTGCTTTATTAGATAAAAAACCTTCACTACGTTGCAAGGTCTCACCGAAGGGTCACTTACCAATCTCACAGTCCCCTGACAATCCATCGTCTCCCATCCTCTCTCCTGTGGGTGTACACAACAACAGTCATCGCCTCGGAGAAGATCGAGAGCCGTCATGTCCAAGGTGCTCGAGCAGCTCATTGCCCGTGGGCGGCGCGAGCGCAAGCCAACGGAGCAACGTGACGTGGCGTTTAGCCTTGCCGAGATCTCGACCAACGCCGAGCTCCACGAAAAAATGGTCGCGAAAGGCGTGATCAAAGCGCTGCTGTCGCTCATCCTCAAGTCGACCGACGACGAAGCGCAGCGGCTCGCATGCTTGTGCCTGGCCAATACCGCGTCGACGCCAATTGCCCGCCTCAAGATTGTCGAAGACGGCGCACTGCCCCCGCTCCTCGAGTACGTCAAGCAGCCCGACGCCGACGCGATCGCACGCCAATACCTCGCCATGGCGATTGGTAACCTCGCGGCAGAGCCCGAGAACCACGACGAGATTGTCAAGCTCGGGACGATTGAAGCCTTGGTAAAACTCCTGGACCCCGAGATGGTCCACGCCGGCGTTTACTGTGCGTTTGCCCTCGCGAACCTCTCGGTCAACAATGAGTACCGCCCGCAGATCGTCGAGGAAGGCGCAATCCCGCGGCTCATTGCGTTGGCGTGTTGCAGCGATGCCAGCGCCCAGCGCCAAGCCCTCGCGTGCCTCCGAGGGATCTGTATTTCACCAGCGAATCGGATCACGGTCGTGAAAGAAGGCATGCTCGATCCCCTGGTCTTGATGGCCCGGTCTGACGACACCGATATCCAGCGTGAAGTCGCTGCTGCGTTCTGTACGCTGTCGGCGACGCCCGAAAACAAAATGGAGATCTCGGACCGCGCGCTCCTGACGATCATTTCCATGTCGCTCTCTGGCGACGCCGCCGTGGAAGAGTTTGCCGGCAGCACGATCGCCAACCTCATGGAGCTCCACGAACTCCACGACAAGCTACTGCGCGAGAACGGATTGGCGTCGGTGCTGGCACTGGCGGTCGCCAAGGATCTCAACACACGGGCTGAAGCCTGTCGATGTCTTGCGAACCTCACGGCCAACGAAGACGTTCAGCCCGCATTGGTAAAGGAAGGGGTCCTGCAGCCGCTCGCGACGGCGTTGGTATTAGACCATCACGTGTGCCAGCGGTTTGCTGCCCTCGCACTTGCGAACTTGTCCACAACGGCAAGTTACCAAGTGCAAATTGTGAGCTTGGGGACGATCCAGCCACTCATTCAATTAGCCCAAGCGTTTGACCGCGAGCTCGAAGCGCGCCGGTACGCCGTGCTGGCGATCGCCAACTTGGCGGCCATGAAAGCCAACCACCCGGCTCTACTAGAGGCTGGGTGTCTGCTCTCGCTGTTCTCGCTGGCAAGCACGGCCGACGCCCTGAGTCAGTATTACGTGGCGTTTGCGTTGGCTAATTTTGCGTCCAACGACAGTAATCACGTCCGAATGGTCGAAGAAGGCGGTCTCCAGCCGATTATTACACTAGCGTCGTCGGAAGACACCGACGTTCACCACCAAGCCGTCGCGGCAATCCGTGGTCTCGCGGTCACCGACGCCAACAAAGTCAAGATCCTTCAAGAAGGCGGTCTCGAGCCGCTCATTGTCTTACTGCAAACCGACGACTTGGAGATTTTGAGGGAGGTCTGTGGGGCCCTCTGCAACCTCTCGATCAGCGACGAAACCAAGTACGAGATTGCCAAGTCGGGGGCGATTGAACCGCTGCTGTCGCACGCTCAGTCCGAAGACATGGAGCTCGCACGTCAGAGCTGTGCGACGCTCGCAAACCTCGCCGAAGTCGAAGAGAACCAAGAGACCATTTGTCTTGACGGCGGCGTGGCGCCACTCATTCGCATGATGCGGTCGCAATTTGTCGAAGTGCAGCGCGAAGCAGGGAGGGCGTTGGGGAACCTCTCGGCGTTTGTCCGGAACCACGACGACATTATCGAACACGGCGGCCACCAGTTGCTGATCTCGTACTTGCTGTCGCCCGACATGGCGTCGCAACGCGTTGGGGCCCTTGGGATTTGCAACCTCGCGACCAATGCCGCCTCCCCAACCATGCGCGTGCGCCTCATGGAGAGCGGCGCCATGGAGCCGCTCATGTCGCTCGCGCGGTCCGAAGACGTCGAGCTTGAGATCCAGCGGTTTGCGATCCTCGCGATCGCAAACCTCGCGTCCTGTGTGGAGAACCACCGTGCACTAGTCGACGAAGGTTCGCTGCCGTTGCTGATCTCGCTCTCGAGTGCTCCAGACGAAGAGGTCCGGCAGTACGCCGCGTTTGCACTGGTCAAAGTCGCACTGAACGCCGACCTCCGCAAGCGGATCACCGAAGAAGGCGGGCTCGAGCCCGTGCTCTTTCTCGCGCGCACACAAAACACGCAGATCCACCAAGACGTGTTGCCTGCGATCTGTACGCTGTCGTTTGCCGACGCCAACAAATCCGACATCTGCCAGTGTGGCGGACTGCCGCCGTTGCTGGCGGCGTTGGCGACCAGTGCCGACTTGGCGATGCAGCGCCAAGCGTGCTGTGCCGTTGCAAACCTCGCCGAAGCCATCGAGAACCAGAGCTTTATCGTGAATGCCGGGGCACTCCCATTGTTGGTCGATACGCTGATTCATGGGAACATCATGGTACAGCGCGAAGCCGCGCGGGCGCTCGGGAACCTCGCAGCGAACTGCGACTATGCTGACGTCATCCTCCGTCACGGCGCGATCCCTCCGCTCGTGCAACTGCTCGGGAGCGAAGTCGTCGACTGCCAGCGCATGGCCGCGATGGCGTTGTGTAATCTAGGGACCAACGTCGAGAACCAAGCCAAGATGGTGGCCCAAGGCGTCCTCGTCCCTGTCCTTGCTCGCATTGAAGAAGCACTGGATCCACGGTCGCAGGCCGACAGCGACGTCATTCGGTACGCGCTCTTGGTGCTGGCTAACCTCGCCGTGTCCCCCGCGACGCACCCCGAGCTTATGGCCAGTGCCCTCCACTTGCTGGCCGGCTACGCCAAGCACCGTGACGTCAAGTGCCGGCAATTCGCGATCTTTGCGGTCGGGAATCTGTGCAGCAATCCGCACAACGTCGAGCAAATTGTCCAAGCCAACTGCCTCCAGCCCATCATTTCGTTTGCGTTCCCCGGCGATGCCAACGTCCAGTTTCAAGCCATCGCTGCACTGCGTGGCGTCTCGGTTCACCAAACCGTCCGCCAGCAAGTCGTGCGACTCTGTGCCCTCGAGCCGTTGATCTTGGCGGCATCTTCCGAAAGCATTGAAGTCCAGCGCGAAGTCGCGGCGACGCTGTGTAATTTATCGCTGAGCGAGGAAAACAAAATCACCATGACCCGCGGCGGCTGCCTCGCGCCGTTGATTGCGTTGGCATGCTCGAAAGACGCCTACCGCGAACGCCACGCTGTCTGTGCCCTAGCGAATTTGGCCGAAATGATCGAGGGCCACACCCACAACAAGATGCTGGAAGAAGGTGTGCTCACGCCGCTCTATGCGCTCGCCGCGAATTCGGACGACCGCGAAGTCACGCGCCAAGTCGCGCGGTGCCTCGCGCTGTTTGCCGCCAAGCCTGCGAGCCAGTCGACGCTCGTACGGAGCAATGCGTTGCGGTACGTCGCGGCCTTTGCACAGCACGACGACGACGTCCTCAGCCGTCGCTTTGGGACCTTAGCAATTGGGAATTTTGCAGTCGATGCAAAAAACCACAAAGACCTTTTTGACCAAGGCGCGGTCACGGCGCTTTTGAGTGTGGACAAGAGTAGCGACGTCGAGACGCGTCGCGCACTGGCGTTTGCGCTAAACAATCTTGCCGCGAACGAAGCCAACAGCGCCAAGATCACGCAGCTCGGGGTCCTCCGGAGCGTCGTATCGCTCCTCCAGGACGCCGACGAAGCGACGCACTTGCAGGCGTGTTTTGCCCTACGCCGCATGGCCGTCGAGCCCAAGAATCGGTCGCAGGCCATCGCGTTTGGGGCCCTCAAGCCGCTGCTCAAACTGGCAACTTCTGAGAGCATTGAGGTCCAACGCGAAGTGTGTGCCGCGCTCCGCAACCTCTCGCTCAGCGAAGACAACAAGGTCGTGATGGTTTTAAGTGGCGGCCTCGCTCCGCTGGTGCACCTCGTGCACTCGGGCGACATGGAAGTTGCCCACCAGAGCAGCGGCGTGCTCGCCAACCTCGCCGAGGTCGTCGAGAACCAAGGCAAAATGGTCCAGCACGGTATTCTCCAGCACGTAAAGTTTGTGCTGCGGGGGGCGACCAAGAGCGTCGACCTCCAGCGCGAAGCCTTACGGACGATCGCCAACATGGCGGCCGAGTACGCGTACACGGCGGTGCTCGTCTCGGGTGGCGCGCTCACGCCGTTGCTGGCTGCGCTGACGTCCCCCGACCACCTGAGCCAACGCTTTGCCGCCATGGGCATTGCCAACGTCTCGACCAATGCCGACAATATTCCCAAGATTGTCCAAGACGGCATGGTGCCTTTATTGATTGCCCTGGGGAACAACCTCAATGGCGACGTGGACACCCAGCGGTACGCGGTCTACGCCCTCACGAACCTCGCGAGCGTCCGCGCGACGCACGCGCAGCTCGTCGACGCAGGGGCGCTCGCGCTGTTTGCGTCGCTGCTGCTGCATCCCGACACGACGCTCCGCAACGCCGCGGCCTTCGGGCTCGCGAATTTCACGGCGTTTCCGGAAAACCATGTACGCATTCTCGAAATGGAGCACTCCAAAACGAGTACGTCATGCCTCGATGCGCTACTAGCGATGATCCAGTCGCACGACGCCAAGTGCCAGTTCCGTGCCGTCTGTGCGTTGCGGGGCCTTTGTGTGAATGAGACGGCCCGGGTCGAGCTGGTCCGCCGCGGCGGTCTCGCGCCGTTGCTCGCGCTTGCCAAGTCTCCGGACATGGACGTTCAGCAAGAAGTACTGGCGTGTCTCTGCAATCTCTCGCTCAGCGGCTGCTTGAACGAGCAAGCCGAGACCGTGGTCCACGCCTTCGACATGGCGTCACTGGTGGCGTTTCTCTGCTCGTCGGATGCCACGTTTCGGTTGTTTGGGGCCGTGGCGTTGGGGAATATCGCGTCCAAGGAAACGCACCACGACGCCATGGTTCACGCCGGCGCGGTCTCACCCCTCGTCGAAATTGCCAACTCGGTCGACGTCGAGACCCACCGGTGTATTGCGTTTGCGTTGTGTAACCTCGCGTCAACCCCAGAACGTCGTGACATGATTGTCGCCATGGGCGGCACTGTGCCGATCATCCAATTGGCCTGTTCCGATAACGCGTCCGACCAGCGCACAGCAATCGCGGCGCTCCGCGGCATCTCCAACAAGCCCGAGTCGCGCGTGCGGCTCGTAACCGACGGCGCGCTCGAGCCGCTGCTGCTGGCCGCCAAAACCAGCGACACGATGCTCCACCGCGAAGTCGCCATGACGACCTACAACCTCTCGCTCACCGAGACAAACAAATTGGTGATTGCCAAGTCGCCCATGATCAGTGCGTTGCTGACGCTCATGCTGTCGCCCGACGCTACGACTGCGATGTTTGCCTGTGCCACGGTCGCAAACCTCGCCGAGCGCGTCGAGACCCACGACGCAATTGCCCGCGAACGCGGTCTTCATTTCTTTGTCGAGTTCCAGCAAAATGGATCGTCCGATGTCGCGCGCGAAGCCGTCAAGTGTGTGGCGAATCTAGCGGCCGAGTACAGTCTCCACGAGTCGCTCTTGGCCGACGGCTGCCACGAACTGCTCGTCCACGTCTTGCGGCACGGCGACGTGTCGACGCGGCTGTTTGCGGCGATCGGACTTGGGAACCTCGTGAGCAATCCGTTTAACCACTCGCGCATTTTACGCGAGCAGATTGTGGCCCCGCTCGTGGCGTTGATCTCGGATGTTGGCCACGCTGACCCGCGGCGGTTTGCACTGCTGGCACTCGGGAGTATCTTTACAAATGCCACGAGCCACGCAGCGTTTGTGGAGCAAGGCGTGTTGCCGCCGTTGATCGCGGCGTTAGACTCTACCAACGATATGGAGATGCGGTTCTATGCGGCGTTTGCCGTGGGGAAACTGGCCATGAACGACGCGTACCACGCGCGCATTGGCGACGCAAGCGACAGTGGCCAGCCGCTGATCCAGCTCGCGCTTGATGCTGAGACCTCGCTTCCTGCCCGCCACGCCAGCGCGCAGTGCCAAGCCGTGTCGGTCTTGCGCCGGCTCGCAGTCTTGGATACGAACCGCATCGACATGGTGACGCACCACGGCGCCGCACTGCTCGAGGCCCTCCGCTTTTGTGCCTTGCAGCCCGAGCTCGAGGCCCAGCGCGAAGCCGTGGCCACGCTGTGTACACTAACGCTTACAGTCGCCAACAAACTTGCGCTCGCCCACGCGCCGCGTCTACTCCACCAGCTCATGACGCTCTGTCTCTCGCCCGATATCGAGGTCGCGCGCAATGCGTGTGGCGCCGCGGCCAACATGGCCGAGCAGCCATTGACCCACGAGAGTCTGGTCGATGTTCGAGCGATCCACGTGGCGATCAAGGCCTCGCGCAGCCGCCACATGCCCGTGTACCGCGAAGCCGGACGGTGGGTCGCAAACATGATGGGCACGCCCGAGTTCCACACGGCCTTGATCCACGACGACGGCATTCCGGCGTTGCTCCGTGTCGCCAAAATGGAGGACCACGAGTGCCAGTACAACGCCGCGCTCAGTCTCCACAAGCTCGCGACGAATCCGCTCACGCACAAGGCATTGCTGGCAGCCGGTGCAGTCGCGACGCTCCATACGCTCCTCACAGTCCCCGGCCTCGACGTTCGGCAGCAGGCCGCCGCGACCCTCAAGACACTCTGCATGTACAAAGAAAACAAGCCGCATCTAGTTGAGGAGGGGACTGTCCTCGCGACGATCTCGCTGTTGCGGAGTGAGGACATTCCACTGCAGACAATGGGGGCCGCAGCGGCACGGCACTTGGCGCTGCATCTCCCGGTCAAGACGCTGTTTGTCCATGAAGGCGGCTTGGCGCCAGCGTTCCACTGCTGCATGATTGAAAGCGACGACCTCCGCGTCCAGGTCGCGGGGTTACTGGCCGTGCTCACCGAAAATGTCCACAACCAAGTCGCGGTCGTGACGCAGCCCAACGGGCTCGCGGCACTCGTGGCACTGGCGACCCACGCGAGTCACCACGCCGAGACCGCCCAGCACACGAGCCGCGCGTTCGCCAACATCTCGTCGAACGCCGAGAACCACATGGGCGTGTTCCACGCCGACGCACTGCGTGCCGTGTGTACGCTCGCCTTCTCCAGTGACGAACTGTGTGGGCGAGACGCGGCCATGTGCATGGGGAACCTCGCGATCACAGCCAAGAACCAGTGGATGATTTCGGAATACGGGGGGCTCGTGCCACTCACGCACCTTTTGCAAAGTGCGTTTGCGTCGACCCGCCAGTATGCGGCCCGCGCAATGTACCGTCTGAGTGCCCATAGTGAGAACCAGCTTCGCGTGGTCGACGCCGGGGCCCTCGTGCCGCTTGTGCGATTACTGAGTGAATATGCGGGTACCGACGGTAACCATGAGACCCAGCGGTGTGCGGCCATGGCAGTGTGTAACCTCTCGAGTAACCCTGCCAACGAACAGAAGATCATGAAGGCCATGGCCATGACCCCGCTGCTCGCATTGGTACGCACGTCCCCAAGCGTCGAGTGCCAAAAGTTTGCGTGCATGGCACTGTGCAACCTCACGGCAAACCCCGCGAACCAATTGCACCTCGCGCATCGCGAAGCAAGTGGCGTGGAGACACTCGTGGATTTGGCGGCGTCGCCCGACCTCGAGTGCAGTCGGTACGCCGGCATGACGCTCGCCAACGTCGCGGCCCATCGCCAGAACCGCGTGCTCGTGGTCGACAAGCACGTACTGCGGCCGCTGCGGGCGCTTTGCTTTGCGGCGCACCTCGAGTCGCAGCGCAGCGCGGCCTTGGCGCTCTACAACGTGTCGTGTGCCCACGTGAATCAGCTCAAGATTGTCGAGGCCGGGCTCGAGCCGGCGCTCATCAAGCTCGCCGGCGCGAGCGACGGCGACTGCAAACTGTATGCGGTCATGACGCTGTGCAACCTCGCGGCTAACGTCGAGACGCGGGCCCAGGCCGCGCGCGGTGGCGGGCTTCAAGCGCTCATTCTCGCGAGCAAAGACGTCGAGGCCGCCGTTCGGCGGTATGCAACCATTGCGCTGTGCAACCTCGCGTGCGATCCGTTGCTCCAAGTGCAAGTCCTGGTCCACGGCGGGTTGGCGTCGATTGTCCACATGACCGAGAACGACGCCGACATCGAGAGCCAGCGGTTTGGCATCATGGCCCTCTCCAACCTCGCTGTGAACGAAGCCAACCACGAGCAGCTGCTCTCGCGTGGGGTCTTGAATGTGGCGTTGCGACTCGCGCAATCCTCAGACCCAGACATTCGTCAGTACGCCGCGTTTGCACTAGCCAACGTTTCGGGCAACCCCGACCACTGCAGTGTGATTGGCGACCACGGTGGGATCCTCGCGCTGATTGCGTTGGCGCATTCGGAAGACGCCAACGCCCACACGTTGGCGATCTCGGCACTGCGGCGGTTGTGCCAGGTCTCGGCCGCAAACCGGGGGCGCATTGTCCGCGGCGGCGGGCTCGTGCCGCTCACGATCGCTGGGCACTCGGAAGAACTCGAGACGCAGCGCGAAGTCGCCGCGACGTTTTGCAATTTGTCCTTGAGCGACGAATACAAAGTGGAGATTGTCTCACAAGGTGCCCTCACGCCGCTCGTCAAGCTCGCACAGTCGCCCGACCTCGAGGTCGCGCGCCAAGCGTGTGGGGCGTTGGCAAACCTCGCCGAGCACCTCGAGACCCACGAGGCGTTTGCTGCGGCCCGTAGCGGGGCGTTCTTGATCGCCCTCATGAAACACCGGAGTCTCGAGATCCACCGCGAAGCCTCGCGAACCATGGCCAACTTGCTCTCGAGCTTTCAGCACCACACACAAATTGTGGCCGATGGGCTGCCGGGCCTGGTGCACCTCGGGCTCTCGCTCGATAACGAGTGCCAGTACAATGCGGCCCTGGCGTTTCGCAAGCTGGCCCCTAATTTTGCGAGCCACCGTGGGATTTTGTACGAAGGCGGCTTGAAGACGCTGTTCTTTTTGCTCCAGGCCCGCGAGGCCAATACGAAACGCCAGGCGATTCTCGCTGTGCGGGACCTCGCCGCCAACACTGAACACAAACGCAAGTGCATGGACGATGGCGCATTGCCGGCGCTCATTACATTTGTGCGCGAGAGCGAGCCGGCGCTCCAAGCCGTGGCGGTCGCGGCATTGCGTCACTTGTCGAGCCACAGCGAGATCAAGCAGCCGCTGGTCGAGTGCGGCGTGTTGCGACCGCTGCTCAAGTGTCTGACAAATGCGTCTACTACCACTAAGGCGTCGCTTGATCTGCCGTGTCAATGTGCTGGACTGATAGCCAATCTATCCGAGCACATTGCCAACCAGATTGTGATTGTCGACGAAGGGCTCACGGCCGCGATCGTCTCACTGGCGATGGGAGTCGACAGTGCGGAGATCCAGCAGGACGTCGCCCGAGCCCTTGCCAACGTCAGTTCAAACGAAGAGAACCACCTCACGGTCTACAAACACGGCGGCCTCAAGTGCCTTCTGTTTCTGACGAACGCCAAAGACGACGTGACCCAGCGGTACGCAGCCATGGGGCTCCGGTTCCTCTCGAGCAATCCGCAAATTCGCGTGTTTATCGTCCAAGAGAGTTTGCTGGGGCCGTTCATCAAACTCGCGCAGAGTCCCGTGCTCGACTACCAGCGCACGGCCGCTTCAGCGTTCTCCAGCTTTTCACTAAATTACGAAAACAAACTCAAGCTTGTACGCGATGGCGGCCTCACGCAGATCCTCCAGTGTTGTACATTTCGTGACCTCGAAGTCACGCGCGACTGCGTCTTTGCCCTCGCGAATCTCGCCGACGCGTTCGAGTACCAAGGCGACGTCGTCCGCGAAGGCGCGATCCCTATTATGATGCAGGTCGTCGAGAAAGAAGACGACGCCCGCGTCCAACGCGACGCAGCGCGCGTGCTCGCGTCGCTCTCGATCACGGCGGCCATCAAGCGGGCCTTGATCGAGCAGCACGCGCTGCCGACGCTGTTCAAACTCACGCGGTCGCTCGACCAAGCGACGCAGCGGTTCGCGACGCTTGCAATTTGTAACCTCGCTGTTGGTGCCAGCACGGGGGACGCAACGGCCACCGACAAGGTTTTGATGGTCGAACAAGGGGCTGTGCGGCCGCTCACGCATCTCGTGCGGTTCCCCGACGCCGAGATCCAGCGGTACGCCGCGCTCGCCCTCGCAGGGCTTGCGCTGGGCGACCACGGCAGCAACAAACTGCGACTCGTCGAGCAAGGCGCCGTTCGGCCGCTCGTGGATCTGCTGCGGTATCCGAGCGCCGACGTGCAGCTTTGCGGGTGTTTGGCACTCAACGCTCTTGCGCTCGGCCGCCAGAGCATCCCCAAAGTCGCGGCCATGCAGGACGGCGCACTGCTGCCGCTGCTGGCGCTGCTGGCGAGTGAAGACATCGAGTGCGTGCGGTGTGCGCTGTTTTGCCTGGGCTCGCTCGCCGAGAGCAAGGACGTCCTTGTGAAGCTCGTCGAATTAGGTGGGATTGCCCAGATCGTCGCGCAATCGCAGCAGCAGCTCGACACCCAAGTGCGCCGCCACTGCGGCTATTGGTTTGCTCTCCTCGTCGAGCAGCAGAGCGACTACCACGACGACTTTGCGCGCGAAGGCGGCTTGGAAGCCGTGATTGCACTGGCCGAAATGGAAGACATGGAGTGCCAAGAGTACGCGACCTTTGCGCTCGCGCACGTGGCCAGCAACCGCGCATTTCAAGTGCCGCTGGTCGAACGCGGAGCGCTGCGGTCGCTGGTCGCGATGCTCTCGGTTCACGCCGAGCCGCGGCATTATGCCGGTCTGGCGTTGCTCAAGCTCGCCGACAATTACGAAAACCACTTGCGCATTGCCGAAGCTGGCGGAATCCAGGCGCTCTTGCGGATTGCGCGCGCGCGATCATCGGACGAAGAGCTCCAGTACAAAGCGTCGCTGAGTCTCGGGCAGCTCGCGAGCAATGCGACCAAGGCGTTGCCGCACCACGGCAAACTGTCGGTCAGCGGCTCGTCGGCAAGCGAAGCAGTTGGCGCCGGCGCCGCCAAGATGGCGGCGATCTCTGAGAGTGTTGCGGCCAAGCGCGCCAAGGCCGAGACCACGCAGTACCTCGATGAGAAGCTCGCGCTTGCGAAAGCCCGGCCATCGGGATGAGATATCTCCTGTATTTGTAAATTTTCTAGAAACGGATTCCGAATTAATTCATAAAGCTTAGGTTTGCTGCTCCTCGTAGAACCGTTTTTTTGCTCCCAGAGTGTTCCACAGCGCGAGCTGGTGTTCTGTCTCTCTCCTTTTGGCGCGTGGGGTGCGCGTGGCAGTCCCTCCTCCTCACCCTCCTCCTCCTCCCGCATCCTCAACCTGGAAACGCTAATCGATCTTGAAACCCTCCTCTCACCAGGAGCTCAGTTCCCAACTCGCCGTCTAAACCACCCGCCTACACCTCATCTCTCCTCATGTCGGGCACCGGCCTCCACTCGAGCCTCCACCACCCGGCGCAGCGCGCCTGGAGCGAGCCGCACTTTCATCCGTCGCAGCTTGTCTACCCGCTCTTTGTCACGTCGCGTCACGAAGACCGCGAGATTCGCGGCTTGGAGCCCGAGAAGCAGTGGGGCGAACAAGCCGACGGCAGTTTCTCAACCCTTATCGCCCACCTGCGCGCGCTCCAGGCCAAGGGCCTGCGGTCGGTCATGTTGTTTGGCGTGGTCGAGGACAAGGACGCGCACGGTTCCTTGGCCGACGCCGACCACACGCCCGTAATCCGGTGCACCAAAGCGATTCGCACGCAATTGCCCGAGCTGCTCGTGTCGTGCGATGTGTGCATGTGCGAATACACCGACCATGGTCACTGTGGCGTATTGCGCGCCGTAGATGGGGAGGACATTATTGACAACGCCGGCACGCTCGACCGGCTCTCGACCATTGCGCTTGCGTACGCCCGCGCTGGTGCGCACATGGTGTGTCCGTCCGATATGATGGACAACCGCATTGCGCAGATTCGCAAGGCGTTTAACGAGAATGGGTTCCAACACGTGTCGATCATGGCGTACACGGCCAAGAAGGCCTCGTGTATGTACGCGCCGTTCCGCGACGCCGTCGAGTCGACCTTTACGGGCGACCGCAAACGGTACCAGCACCCGGTCGGCAGCACGAGCCACGCCGAGATTGCGTTCCAGCGCGATGTCCAAGAAGGCGCCGACATTGTGATTGTCAAGCCGTCGCTGTTCTACGGCGACATTGTCGCGCGCTTTGCGAGTCGCGGGACTGTGCCCGTGGCTTGCTACATTGTCTCGGGCGAGTACAAAATGCTCTCGGACTATGGCAACTCGACCAACTCGCTGGAGGACGTTGTGCGCGAAGCCCACTTGAGTCTGCTGCGCGCTGGTGCGAGTGTGCTGATTACGTACTTTACGCCGTTCATCCTCGAGCGCTGGACCAAGTGGTAAGCCATTGCCAGCATGCGCCTGTATGGGGATTATCCCCCAACATTTCCAGGAGGTGATTGTGCCTGTACATCCGTAACTAGTGAGGTTCAAATTCCGTAAATAACAAACATTGCTTGATGAACACAAGATTTTTCCAGCACTGAATGAATTTCAACCAATCAGATTACGTCTCCATGATCATTTCGACCAATCAATGGGTGCAATCTGTTCTTGTGGCCATCGAATTCGCGATACCTGGGGAATCATAACCAAAAGGAAGTGATAGCGAACCAAAATGGAGGCAGCGATTGTCGCCAAGGGCGACGAAATCCGTGTGCTGAAGGAAGCCAAGGACCCTCAGAATGCACCGCAGATCAAGGTTCTCGTCGAGGAGCTGCTGACGCTTAAGGCCCAGTACAAGACCGAGACCGGCAACGACTACGTCGCCCCCACGGCCCCCAAGGCCTCCAAGGCCAAGGCCACGAAGCACGAGACGTCCACCACCCCTGCCGCTGCCGATGGCGAGGGCAAGTCGAAGAGCCAACTTAAGAAAGAAAAGAAACTCGCCGAGGCCGCGGCCAAAAAACAAGACAAGAAAACCGAGTCCGCCAAGCCAGTCAAGCCAACCAAGCCGTCCGAGAGTGCAAAGCCTGTGGAGAGCGCAGCGCTACCGTCGGACACCGAGCTGCTCGTGCGCCAAGCCGAGTTTTACCACTCGACCGCGAACTCGGGCAACAGCGACGGCCAGGTCGTGACGCCGTGGGACGTCGAAGCCGAGAACGGCGTCGACTATGACAAACTCATTGATACCTTTGGCTGCTCCAAAATCGATCCCGCGTTGATCGCGCGCATGGAAAAACTCACGGGCCACCGTGCGCATCGGTACTTGCGTCGCGGCTACTTTTTCTCGCACCGCGATTTGCATTTGGTGTTGGACGCCTACGAAAAAGGCGAGAAATTCTACTTGTACACGGGCCGCGGACCGTCATCGGGCAGTCTCCACATGGGCCACTTGATTCCGTTTACGTTTACCAAGTGGCTCCAAGAAGTGTTTGATGTGCCGCTTATGATCCAGCTCACCGACGATGAGAAATTCCTGTTCAAGGACCAGACACTGGAAGAGAGCCGCGTCATGATGATGGAAAACGCCAAAGACATTATCGCCTGTGGCTTTGACGTTAAGAAGACCTTCATCTTTGCCGACACGGAGTACATTGGCCATATGTACCCGCAGATCCTCAAGGTTCAAAAGTGCGTCACGTACAACCAAGTGCGCGGCATCTTTGGGTTTACGGGCTCGGACAACATTGGCAAGTCGGCGTTCCCGGCCGTGCAAGCCGTGCCGTCGTTTCCGCAGACCTTCCCGATTCCACTGCGGGGCAAGACGGACTTGCGCTGCCTCATTCCCCAGGCCATTGACCAGGATCCGTACTTCCGCATGACGCGCGACGTGGCGCCGCGCATTGGCTACGTCAAACCGGCGCTCATCCACTCCAAGTTTTTCCCTGCGCTTCAAGGCAGCACGACCAAGATGAGCGCGAGCAAAGTCAGTACGACCATTTACATTTCGGATGCGCCCGAGGACATTGCCAACAAGATCAAGAAGTTTGCGTTCAGGTATGTGGTGATGGTGATGGGGAGGTCTCTTGGTGATGGTGTACGGATTGACTGACATTGTTTCTGTTTGGTAAAGTGGCGGTGGCGAAACCAAGGCCGATCACGAAAAGTACGGCGCCAACCTCGAAGTGGACATTCCGTACCAGTACTTGTCGTTTATGCTCGAAGACGACGACGAGCTCGCGCACATTGCCAAGGAATATGGCAGCGGCCGCATGATGTCGGGCGAGGTCAAGCAGAAGCTGATCGACGTCATGTCGGCGTTCGCGCTCGACATGCAGGCGCGTCGCGCGGCCGTCACGGAGGAGCAGATCGCCGAATTTATGCGTGTGCGTGAGCTGGAGTTTTAAGACAAAATGGTGGACGCGTTAGATGGGGTGAATCCTACATTCCTCCGAGGCTGATGGGAACAAAAGTGGTTGAGAAAATGTGTCGTCTTGCTTTCATTCATTCGGAGCGCCTGGCCAGCTGCGTGACCATCTTGGCCGACTTCAACTAATTCAAAGCGGCCACAAAAACCGCCAAGGATGGGCTGGGGAGACATCGACAGCACCGTCTTTATCGATGAAGGCGAACCGTTTGCCGAGACTCATTCTTGATCGAACTGGTATCTCAAAATTCTTCGCGTAGCGAACGGCAAGTCGTCGGAAGACATCCAGATCGATTCGCTCCAGCATGTCGTCTAGAGCATGGCTGAAGTCGTCTTCTGTTGTCGCCGTGGGTTTATTTTTTCTTCTTTTCGTGGGCTCATATCTTTCGGGTGTCGAGTGCATATGAACAAGTCGCCGCAGATGCGCAGACTAGGCTGGGCCTCTCGTACTGATCGCGTTTTCGAGGGAGGTACCGTTCGTGAGTTGCTGGTACAGCTCATACCACGCCTGGATGATCTAGCAAAACAACCGTCATCAATTAGTATGGCGACATCAACACGACAACCTGGTTCCTTAAGAAACTACTCACATCGTGCATCCGGAAGCAGCTGCCGATGCTCCGAGTCGGTTGTATCGGATCCATAATATAGGGTGATACCACGGCACCAGGTTCGTGTGAGATCTTGTCCGATGGCAACGGGAAGTATTGGCTGCAAATACACGTGGGTTAGTTGGATCAAGAGATACGAATTGCATCCGAATCCGAATCCATACCCATTGCCTTCGACGGTGATACCAAACCGACGGTAGTCGAATGTGACGTATGTCTCGAGGAACAACAGCAGAAGGTTGCCGAGCCCAGTGCGCCACGCCAGCTTGCAGTTTCTTGTGAACTCATAGACTGGCGGGACGCTGGAGCTCACCTCATCGAATCGCTGTTGAGCATGACTGACGGCGACTGCACTGCTTTCGGACATGCTAGGCCCACGACGTTCTTCTTGAACAGCATTCGTTTGTGTTTCACCTACATGGTGCCCGTCACCACAAGCCTGTTCCACATCAGGTCAGCGGGAGATTTGAGACGAGGAGACACTCGAGCCAAGTTACCTGAAGGAAGCGTATGACGAGAAGTACGAGCCCGTACGACGAGAGACCACCTGTGTAAGCACTGTTCAGACCTATTTGTAGCAGAACATCCACAGGTGAGATCGAGGTTATAATGGGCAATCACGACCAACACAAACCGTACCACGACGCTCGATGTGGCTCTTCAAAATCAAAACGAGAGGTCGAAGCGCGGGCATCTCGACTTGGCATGAATAAATAAGCTCTCGAGCGCTCAGCCCACTGTGGCCAGGGGAATGAGCGCACGTCAAGTCCAGCATTACTTCATTTGTGGACGTCGACGACTGGCAGAAGACTATCTTCAGCACGGGAATTTTGGCATTGCACAGCAGCTCGACTCGCCGTGCCCACGGAAGACGCCGTACTTCCGCGGCGAATTTCTTCAAAAGTTCCGCAGGCTGCATATCCGCGACCGAAGGTGAAGCCAAGACACAATCGATGTCGCTGTGTGGCAGAGCGAGCCGCGTGAAGTTGGATCCATAAATGTTTATGGTTGAATCATTCCAGATGGTCGTCGCGACTTCTTGCAGCTTGGCTATTGCTCGCTGCTGAAGGTAGGTCAATGCGCGAAGTTTCGAATCAATACGCTGCACGAAATCATTTGCTTCTCGGCTCAAACCAAAACTTCACAAGAACGATTCAGCACCGTCATAACACATTGGAATCAGACGCTACCAACCTGAAAGCAGCGAAATTGTCGGAGCGACCACCTTGGTTGGCAAGGTACACCGGCTGGATTGCGTATCCAGGCTGACCAGATGGAGGTAGTACAACCACAGGCTGTCGCTGGAAGAAATGCTGCTCAGACAGGTGTGGTGTTTGATGTAGCTGGTATCCCTTGTGCCCAAGGTGCTTGTCTGTGCGTCGAACTGGATCTCGAGTTTGCCGCAACGGATCACCCGCTGGTTCTATGTGGACGTTGTGATCTACTTGGTTTTGATTATCCTTGCTGTCAAGACACCGATTTTTCGCACTGGTTTCCACGGCTGATTCTTCATCGCAGCTAGTCGAAATCTCTACAGAAGAGGGCCAACCAAGTGGGCTCACTTCAGCACTCTTGCGAGTTTGCTTCAAGACAGCATCGCGGAATACCAGCTTCTTCGACGGTGACAAGTGAAACTGGTTGTCAGATGCCGAGTCGTCACTGATCTTGTCGACCGCACCTGCCTCTGCTGACAATGAAGGAAAATTGGAATCGTGGCTACAATTACAAAACACCATTTTCGTTTAGAACAGTCATCGCCTTGTAAACAAAAACGACGATTTTGGGACTCACAGTGAGTTGGGGATGTTGCGCTGACTGTCGTCATTCAACCGACCATTCGCCAGCGGTGACACTTGGGACTGGGTTCGCGTAGCAATTGATCCTGGTGCACTGAAAGAACAATCTGTGCTCAGTTTCAAGCGTTTGGATGACCAGATGAATGATATCAGAGAGAGAGCTTACCTTTGCGGCATATCACTGAATTGGATCGTCGCGTCGTGAGCGAACTTGCAAGTAGCGCCGTACTGGCAGTTACCACGTGCGAAACGCAAACAGACAGAACGCTTTGACCGCGCGCGAGGAAGACCCATATCTGCCGAAGCCTGCAATTGCATTGGCATGGAGACCGGTGGTTGATTCGAACGCGACGTCCGCTTGACGCCACTGTATTGCTGCGGTGGCGGTGGAGGTGGCTGCTGGTACACTTGGTGGCTGTGACCGCGGCTCAAGTGGTTCATGGTTGCTGTAGCCGTGTTATATCGATGATACGCCATTAGAGGCTGCGCAATAGAATACGATGGCAGCACAGCATACTGCTGCTGTAGGTGGTACGGCATCTGGACAGGCGGAAACAAATGGGGTTGGTACGGGGCAAACGGCGGTAGCGGCTGCGCCAGCTTCTGAGGATGTGACGGCGAGCCGAATGGCGCCATCGCCGCACGGGTCTTGAGCTTGGCACTCTTGAGGTCGCGAAACGCGTTCACCGAGTTCTCCACTGCGACTTCGCCACTCTTCATGCTCTTTCTTGCTTTCTCAGCCAGTCCGCACGCACGCAGCGCAATCGCTCCTGCTCGCTGGCGTGTTCGTCCTTCTTCAACTGCAGCTAACACGATGCCGACTATACGCTTGCGACCTGGCGACTTGTGTTTGGCTGACTTTAGTTCGTTGCCGACCTTGTCGCAGTAGTAGTGGCTCTTCTCCCGCGGCGCTTCGCGTATCACTTGCGCTTCACGTACTCACTTGCCACGCACGCCTAGGTATTTCGAGAATACGATACAGCCCACCAATATTAGAGCTGAGCAACCGACCTAACAACCGCTTCGTCCGTTGGGAAAACGATTAATGAAGGAAATCTACCTTTTTCCAGATTGAGGTCTCTCGCTCCTAAAAACTGAACCGACGCTCGCGCGTTTCACGGAACCGACAGATCAGAATGCGGTGCGTCACGTGATGACTGTGGTGTCGCCCACAGATGCACACAGCGCAGGATAGTGCGTAAAGGGTAATCGAAGCAGAGTCGCTACACAGTCGTGTTGGTTGCCTTGTCGATCGTCTTGTCCTCTTGCTTTCCGTCGGAAATGCGAACCGCGCTCGGGTTTTCCAGATTGCTGCGACGACGATAAAAAAGACGCCACTTTTCGAGAGAGATGGGTCTGGGATTTGCGATTTGTAGCGGTTTGGAAATTTGAAACCCGTTTCAGTAGTAGCCCACAATCCAATCAACTTGAAAATGTATGGGATAAGATACCCACGGGTTTGGGACACAAATGGCTACGGGTCTTCGGGTTCAGGTTGCACAGCCCGCCCATCCATCATCGTCGAAGTTGACGTTTGTTGCAAGGTCGCGTTTTTCGAATTAGCGCAACATAAACAGGAACCTGCAACATAGCCATAGACGTGGAATCCACGTGAACCCGGGTATGGATGGATCCAGCGAAGCCGAATATGGGTCAATGCAGCCACACACTAGCAAGCAATATGTAGAGAGACTGCCTCTATTTACATGTTACCAGCGCGGTATTCCTCCAGTGTCTCCAATGTACCAGTCTCCAGAAACTCATCAATTTTGGCCGCAGCGGACTTGCCAATTCCCTTGAGCTTTTGCGCTTCCTTGCCGGTCGAGATTTTGGATTCGTGGTCGCGAATGGCCTTAGCAACCTTGGACCACGTGCCGCCCTTGAATTTCTCGCCACGCTTGAACTCAAAACCGGACAATTCGGTGAACGCATCCGCCAATGCCTGGTTGTCGTCGCATGTTGCGGTCGGCTTTGCGCGGACCTTGGATTTCTTCTCCGTTTCCGAGTCGTCGTCATCGCCATCCTCTACCTTTGCCTTTTTTGTGGCACGCTTTTTCTTTGGTTTTGTTTCCGGTTCCTCAGCGTCATCAGCCTTCCCCACGTCCTCTTTCTTTTCCTTTTTCACTGCCGCTGCTTTGCGCTTCTTGGTCTCAACGACCTTTTGTCCAAACTTGGTGATCATTTCCTAAAAAGAACCTCCGTTAGAGTCGCATTCGACATATGCGCATCTCGCTTTAGCATGCCTTGAGTGCCTTGTCGAGCTGAAACTCTCCCTGTACGTTAGAACGAACGACAAGTTCTGGTTAAAACACGCTAATGCCTCGAACTCTACGGTGCGTACTCACATCCTCCTTCGTCGCGTTAAGCATTGTACCTGCCTCGACCATGGCGTTAACTGGGTTCTATTCACCAGACCAATGGACACACAAAGTTAGCATTGTCCCTCTTGACCTAACAGTACATACGCCATCCTGCAGCGCTTACCGTCGGGACCTTGACACCCTCCTTCTCGCACATGGCTAGCAGCTCCTTGGCCGCCTTCTTACTCGCTTCGCGGCTCATGGCGTATCTGTTGTGGGAGCTGTCTTCCGGTGGCGCCTTCCAAATGACAAACGTGGCCGCGTTTGTGTGTTTTCCCCACCAATGCAATTGCCGAGACAGAGGGTCAAGCTTCCCGCCAGTTTCCACTGACAATCACTCCAGCATTGCTGACCTGTCTCTGCTCAATTCGTACTTAAGGAACAGAAAACGAACTTAGGCACGTCACATGTGACTCAGATTTGAGAGAATCTCCGACCTTCGAGTGGGTTCAAGTTGAAGGGAGTGGGGCCAGTGCATCCCGGCGCGTCCCACCTCTCGCTGATTATCCCTCTCTCGCTTCTTGGAGAACAGAGTCCCATTCAACAACAACCCATCTCTCCTTTTCAGCTGAAGTTGAAGAGGCTTTGAGCACCGAGCATTTGCAGTCTGGGCGTTTCTGGCGCGACAAGTATCAATAACTACACCAGAAGAGACAAAGCGCCATAGCCATTCACTCGACTTTCTGCTTAGCAGCTGTATGAGCAGCAGCAACGTTTGCGGTGACGAGCCGCCTAGTTCAGACCCTGAACTGATCTTTCATGCATGACCGTTGGTTTTGGGGTTTCCTCCTCAGCCCGTTCGTCCACCAGTCGAGTGGTTTCCACTTGCACGGCAACATATCTTTTCTTCCATGGCGACAATCCAGAACAAACCAGTGCATGGCCAGTGCCAGCTGCCTCGAAGCGGTCATCCAGCCACAACTTGGGCCGATCCAAAGCTGCGCTACCTCGCATATTACGTCTGTGCACGGGTCGTATTAGGCAACGAGTGTAGGGGTCAGTCCTTGTTGCAGCAATTGCAATGGGTGGCTACAAAAGATCTTGTAGAAGAAAATGGAACAAGCTTGTTCCAACTTTTTCCGCGTTTTCTTCCATCGCACCTGTGGAAGAATCTTCGTCTCGAGTTCAGCGAAAGTCCTTTGGAAAAAGTAAACGCAAAAAGAAACCGCAGCCCCTCCCATCGGTTCGTTATTTGCATCGTTTTGTGTGGCCTCCACTGCAGAAAAAACGAAGCTTTTTCTGGCCCGAAAAGCCAAAAACTTACAAAACGCACGCACAATTTGTGTGTGTGCGAGTCGCACAGTGCGACACACAGTGGTGGTGTCGTCATGCGATGCTTCCACCACCACAAGAAAAAACCCAACTAGCCCACTCGCCGTGTTCTGTGCTCGCTGAAAAACCTCGTTTGGGGTGATGCATTTTGTTCCATGGGTTGCGGTCGCAAATCCGAAAAAGCAAGGAAACCGCTGGCAGCTCGCGACGAAGGCGCCTTCGGAACGCGCCGCTGCCTCGCCCCACGTGACCCTCCACTTCTCAACGACGCTGCTCGCACAAAGGCGAAGCGAGACTAAGATCGACGGAAAGGTGCGCGGTTCTTCCATTCCGCAACACACCACAGGCCCCGACAGCGACTCGACTCGGTCGCGTCCGTGAAAGACACGCCAAGCCGCCAGCGGAACTCGGTCGGAACACGCCGTCGCCGTCGCTTCGATTAGCGACGAGTGAAAGTGAAGACGTACGCGACTAAGATCACTACAGCCACACCCACACCCACACCCACACTTCATACGCAGACGTCGACCTGATGCCGATGACCGAGACGTACTCCAAAAGTGCCGTGGCAAACGGCCCCACGACCTCTTCGAGCGCAGGTAATGCCCTCGATAATGACTCGGACGGATACTCGGAGCGCGTACGTACAGTAAATGGTGTTGCGTATAGAGGCTAAGGTTTGTTGATCCTGACGGATGTGTGGTACATACAGCTTCGCTTGAAGATCCAGCCAAACCCTCCAAAGTTTCCGTTCCGCGACCACCCGTTTGAACTCACTGTGTATATGGTGGACCCATCGGACCATCTCAAGTCGGGGTGCGTTACGTTATGGATGCATACATCATGGAAACGTGAACTAACGAAGCTATGTGTAACCACAGCATCAACGTACCGCTTAATGTGGAACTGTACTCGGCCGACAAGATGTTACCGATCGAAAAGCAAATTCTGCATGTGGACTCGTCGACCAAGCCGGTGATTCAAGGGGACGGCATTTGCAAGCTGCGGCTACGCATCTCAGAGTGCTCCATGGCCATGGGAAACCGCAAGTTTGTGGTCCACATCTCGGCTGCAAAGCATGCTGGCTCGGACCTCAATGTGGTGCCAGCCGTGACGACCGAAATGACTGTGATCCAGCACCGGCTCATGATCCAGGAAAATCTGCCGGATTTGTGGTACAAAGATGAAGGCGGTCGCGACAAGTGCATGACACTGCCAATCTACTTGGTCAATGAAAAGAACGAACGTGTCCAGAACCGACAAGTGCCACTGCGTGTGACGCTACTCTATGAGAATGAACACCCTGTGCTGAAGCAGGATATTCTTAAGATGTCGCCGGACTGCCAACGCCTGATTGACAACTCGGGGCGTGCGCTACTCAAGCTCCGCATTGAAGATGTCTCAAAGAACCATCAAGGCCAAGCGTTCCGACTCAAGGTCGAAGCAGACACTGCCCAATCACCAATGAACTTTGACGTAGCGTATGACTTGAGTTCGACAATCTCGGTGAGATCAAAGAGAAACAAGAGAAGACCACACAAGAACCCGGCCATGTCGATCACGCATCACATCATTGCTGGTGCCTCGAACCCGGCGTCAGCGACATCGTCTCCTTCCTCGAATCCCGACACAGAGGCCAACTTGACGCTGAATAGTTTTCCTACAGAAGAGCGTGAGGCCAAACGCATGCGCCTTTCTCCTCCAACAGGCTTGGGCCAAGCCGGTGGACCCAAGGCAACAACTCTTACGGGTTCGATGGAGAGTATTCTTTCGTGGACCGGGGCCGTTGTGAACGGCTTGCACCAGCTCGAGTGGCAAACTGTGGGCTACGAATCCAAGAGCGACGGTACTGCTGATCCAGAGAGACCCATCTACCGGTGCCCCGCCTGCTGGAGGTACAAGGATGTCATGACGTATGAGACGGCGCAGCATGACACCAAATGCCTGATTGCCAACCTTTTGCTCGCGTACGCGACCGACACGATGGGTCATTTGGACTACGTACTCAAGTCCATTGAGCAGTTTCCAGCTATCTTGGCTGCCAACAAGAATGCTAAGAGCATGGGTGATGTAAGCGGCAATAACGGCCCGTCGTTGATCAGCCCCCACCACATGGGCCTCTCGGATCCATCGACACCGCAGCACATGCTCACTAGCGCTTCCGCTTTGATGATGAGCCAGGCGATGGCGTCCTCCTCCAGCACCGGCCACTTTTCGATGACCAACGCCATTTCGACCTCGAGCGCGCCGCCTCCGCTGACGCGTGGTTTGACGGACATGATGAGTGGCATGGATACGCCTGTCTTGATGCGTGCCAACTCGGGTGGTCTGTCTGAGTTTATGCGCTCGCTCGACGACCAGGAAGGCAACGAACCGTCGCAGATGTACTTTCAGAACATGGCGAACCAGTCACACGGCTCCAACAGCCACGTCGCAGAGGCCATTGAGATCCAAGTCTTTTACGTTCTGGCTCGGATGATCACACTCAATGCGACGAATGCGATCGGCTTCCCAGCATTTGACGCGGCCATGAACCTGCTTGGTTTCTATCAAGAAGCTCGCGAGAGTTCGACCACCGAGGTCGTCTTTGTTCCGGTCAGTGATATTCCCGCCATCACGCAAGTGGAGATCGTGCAGACCCAGCGCTTGCTACGCACGGAGCTAAAGGAAAACAGCAGCGCCGTGCACACACTCGCTCGCTGCAACAACGATCTTGTCAAGCTCAAGGAAGACGTCATCCTCTTCCACTGGAACGCCAAGGACCGCGCGCCAACGTGGTAACCACCACCCGCGCTTTCGAAGATGTACCAAAATCGCCGTATTTATTGTTTGTTCTTCGGGTCCACCACATCCGTGTGGGGACTGCTCACCCTCTCGGTACCTCTTGACCGTCGTCTGTGTCGGCCACCGTAACAGTATTACGTAGTAGCATGGAATATAACACGCTCAACTAATCTCAAACATTTTACGCTCATTACAAAGTCCATCTGTCTGCTCCTCTTGTCTACTACTGTGAGATGTCAGATCTCATGAGACAGAGGAAGAATGTCGCTGGTCAACTTCAACATGGAAAATCCATTCATCAATGAACAGGATAACCATATCTCGACAAGCATGGATAAGCAATTCCATCACTCCTCCTCCGACTCGCAAGTCGTCTCAATTGTGGACGTAAACCGCGTCGTCTCTCGCAACCCCCACAAGTCATCAAGCGATACCAGCGACGACGACGACGACCGCCGCGAGCCATCACCGCTCGGGTCGCGCGAATGCGTCGAGTACATGGACACGCGCACATGGGGCGCGAGAAACACCAACCACAATGGCTTTTTGGATCGCTGAAGTTCATGAAGCACGTCCCCAAAGCGTCGACCGTGGGTCGGACGGCCGTTGATCGACGCCAAGTGGTGGCCTTTGTCGAGCCGCTCAATGCCGCGGACGGCGCCTCCTCGACCAGTGAGTCGACTCACCGACGGCATCTGCGCATCGTCGTCCTTGACGAGTTTGAGCCCCAATGGCCCTGCTGTCCACACCACCACAATCGTCTGGTCTTCGTCGATAGGATCTTCATCCTCAACTTCGTCATCCTCGTCATCGCTAAAGTCGTGGAATTCGTCGCCGCTCTTGCGCATGCGCTGCAAGGGGCGCTTCTGAATCCGTGGCAATCGTAGTTTCGCGGACGGCCGAGCAGCGGGTGCCGCCATGCGTGCCCCATCGCGACACCGTGGTCCGCAGTCGGTATGCATCCACCGCTGAAATGTAATGATCATGTGTGATTGGCTCTTGGCCACAAGCGCCATCACGGCCGGCATGCCCCAGCCAATGACGTTCTCGCCATTCACTTCTACGAGTACATCGCCCCGTTGCACAAGCGCATGTGTGGCAGTGTGATCCGGCGTCGGTGGTACGTGGACAACGACAGGCATAGCATCGACACCGTCAGTCGCGACGGACGCACCAATCGGCTGGCCGTTGACCACCACAAAGAACCGCTGGACGCAGCACCGATCCATAGGCGTGCGGACGCGGAAGCGCAGCACAGTACCGATCTGGGACGCCTTGAGCCGCACCAGTACGTCTTGCTCTCGCGTCACGCTCGCAAGCGAGTCGCCGCCAATGGTCTCGAGTACATCGCCGGGGCGAATACCATCGTCTTCCCACGCAGCGACGCTCGTGACCCTCGTAATCAGCCACACAAATTGGGCTTCGTCGCGTAGGTACCGCCGCTGCAGTGTCCAGCCGCACGTGCCCCGCCAGACGCAAAACTTGAGCCGTTCCAACTGCGCCATCACTTTAATAGCAGCGCTGGTGGCTCTAGATCGCGTCGTCGATCTCGCTGTCGATTGTAAGGTTGACCGCACCGTCGATGCCATGCTAAACCGCGGATCATCCTGCATTTTAGTTGACGTGAGCCGCAGCTTGACGCGCTCGAGGAGCCGCGTGAGAGGACGCGCTGTCGATTGCATGGTGTCACTCACGCGGTTCGCAAATGCGGCTGGGAGCGTCTTGGGGTCGACAGCAGTCGCTGGTTCGGTCGCTGGTCTCTCGCAACCTACGCTTCCATCATCCTCACAGCGCGTCAGTCGCAGCCGCCGCCGCACAACCTCCATCGCTGGATGCTGATGACAGATGGGTGGGCTATCCGTCAACACGTTTCTTGCACCGCACACTCGCTCTGATCATGATAAGTGTCGCCCGTTCCCATGGCTGGTCCCATTTCTCATTGTCCCAGTCCGAACATCCACACACTGTCGCTAACAACTTCAATAGCCACTCGAACGGGGTAATGCAGTCACAAAAGTCACTAAATCGAGGGAGTCCGCTGCTTTTGGCGCGAAAGCACTATTCCGAGTTGGGAACATGGCACCGGCCATCAAGCGCAAGCTCGCGGCTACCGCGCCACACACGCGGCCGATCACGGCGTTTTTCGAGCGCAAACGACCATCTCCTTCAAGACAAGAGACACCACCAGATCAAGCGGTTCACGACGCGTCGAACGCGCGCCATGTCCTCGAAGAGATCGATCCGGAAATTGACGACACCTCACTCCAAAGCGACGATATTACGATTGTCGCGACACCCACGCCGGCGCGACGCCGCGATCCACGGGTAATAAACACAGCGCATCTGACCCGCGTTGTCGCTCGCCGTGAGCTCGGTACGAGCGCTGTAATGCTTGCGCGGGGCGTGCCGTGCAGCAGCGCCCGCCGCCGCAAACAGCAGACCGAGCAGCGGCTCGCACGGTGGGCACTGACCCAGTTCCGCACACTGCCGCTAACGCTCGCGCTGCCCGACGACGCGGTGCGCGTTGTAAGGTCTAATCGGCTTGTAACTCATTCGGCCGACGAGTTTTACGCGAGCTGCTTGGCGTTCGATTCGCACGGTGCACTGCTGGTCTCGGGGGCATCCAACGGCATCATCGCGCTGTTTGACTGCGACGAGTTGTTCCACCGGACGATTAATCTGCAGCAGGTGCGTGAGGAGATTACTCGAGCTTTTGTTGAGTATCTGATGGGATAGTAATACTTGTCGGTGCTGTAGGAGCATGTGGGTGAGACGACTGTGAAGACCGCGCAGCCACCACCACCACTCCACCCGGTGCGTTTATATAGACGACAAATTATCGGAGCACAAGAGACACTGACATTGGCTGTGAATGAATGGATCAGATCCACATGATCTTCACAGGCATGGAAGTGCAGCGGATCCAGTGGAACCCCATAAATGAGGTACGTAACGGTCAGATCTGAGTTTGAGAGAGATCCTCACTATATTTGTATCATATCAAATAGGACGAGATCGCATGCTGCTTTCTCAATCGAAACGAAATCTTTCTCTACAACCTACAAAAGTTCCCCTCCAAACCGGATCTCGTGCTTAAAGCGGCGAGTCGACCGCCGAGTGGGTACACCGACCTCGTGTTTCTTCCACCAGCAATTGCCACTGGCTCGAGTGTGAGCACAAACAGAAAGATCAAGATTCGAACGGGCTCGATAATTGCCGCCGACATTGATGGCGCCATTCGTGCGTGGGACCTTCGTTGCCCGACCAAGCCCCAGTGGACTGTGTCCACAGGTTCCCAGGCCGTGACAGCGATCGCACTCTCCCACGACAAGTCGTCACTGCTGTGTGCGACAGAAGGAGGCACTGTGTTGGTACGAGCTGTGTATGTTGGAGGGGGGATGTTCGCGTTTTGCGACTCACCCATTCATGGCGTGCCGCAGATCTATGATGTCAAGAGACTGGTCGTACCGGCGTTCGGGTCGAAGCCGTTGCCGCCACGCAAGGCATCGATCCGGCTTCTCGATGTGATCCAGCGTACGCTCAGTTATCTCCATATACCCCCTCCTGACTTGTTTAACGTATTGGTTGCATCTTCTGACGCAGCGCATTTGAGTACATCGGCCGCCATCGCCCTCCGGCATTCCATGCTTGACAGCACCACGGCGCTGGCCGTGACGTCACTGCAGCTCTTCCCGACATCGACAACGCAGATCGTACTGCAGCTACGGAACCAGTGGCTTGTCGTGCTCGACATAACCATGGGCATGGTCACCAAGCTGCACACGCCAGTCAGAGGTGCGTGACCCTCCCGACCACGATATATATGACCCATATCTAAGACTTGTGCACATAGAGTTCCCACCATCAGCAAGGCGAACAACAGCAGGCGGACAGCTATTGCCTGCGACCGTGCTCCACAGCGTCGGGAACGAACTCGACCCTCAAGCACGGGTGGCCGCCTCACACCAGCGCCACTCGTGGCTGCACCACCACCGTTGCGCGACCGCCATTGTGTCTCATGGCGACATGGTGTGCACCGGCCTCGCCGACGAAGACGCATTGAGTGTGGTCGATCTCCACCGCGTTGATCTCGTGCGGGCCAAGCGTGCATCAGACGATGCGGGCAGTTCGCCATGGTCGACACAAATGGAAGCCACGATGGAGCGGCTCAGTCGGTTCTGTATAGATGTGCCCAGTCGTGTGACGGCCGTCGCTGTGCATCCGACGCAACACTGGTTGCTCTGCGGTGGCGCCGACCTGCGGATCCACATGATCGGTGTCGCGGGTGGCGCACGGGATCCAACAGCTGAGACCGAGCGTTGCGATGAGGAACAGGAGACGATGGTCGCGCTAGAACAATAAAGATGCTGTGTAAAAAGAAAGAGGTGAATTTTCATGGGTTGGGTTCTGTAAACAATACCTGAGATTAGGTGGACGAAACAACATGGAAGATCGCGGCATTCGGGTTCGAGAAAACGCATCAGTCAATCAACCGAATGTGGTCTATAGATTCTACTCCGCGAGTACCAAAAGGCTCTCAAGCGTCGTACATTGCTACCCTCGTTCTCTGTTGCGTCGACCGAGACCCAGACCCCTCATTCTCTCGCTGTCTTTCTCACACACGAAACCACAGAGAACCACACGCACCTCAGGTACATACACGTACCCACATCCACACACATCCACACACATCCACACACATCCACTCACAACCACACATGCCCAAACACACGTGCACACGTGCACACAAACACAACACACAGATGCTCACACAGATCCACGCAAAATACCTCGTGTAACGTCGAGTGCACAACTCCGTAATCTGCTCCATCCGGACACCCCCCCAAACGGGCGCCAGAAATGCTTGCTATTAAATAAGCATACATCCATCAATATGTGGTGTCTGCCAAGTGTGGTTGCCTGCGACGAGATCACTACTGCGAAAAAGCATGCGGATGTCGCCGCGACTGCTCGAATAGGTTTGTATTGCTTGAGCTTGGTGACCGGAGGTGCACTACTAACAAGAGTTTATTTTGCATG